>UFQX01000572.1:358031-382145 GCA_900497675.1 Arapaima gigas | reverse complement strand
TAAAATTTTTAAAAAAAAAAAAAAAAAAAAAAAAAAAAAAAGTCCAGGACTAAAATATTCCAAAATAATGATTATTTTTTATTTCATAATCATTGTTATTGGTACTGTTATTTCTGCGATACACAGGGAATTGCTTACACACCAGTATAATAGAAGAAAAAATAAAGTGGCACGATGCGGAAATCGTGCTATACAATGAATATATTGGAAGGAACACCAGTGGATTTTAATGGAAATAAATGTAAGTTTAGTGATGATTTTTTTCCCCCCACATATGAAAATGTGAGCACTGTGCCAAATTTGTTGTAATGGCTCCTGTGCTGTGTTGACATAGACTTAGCTGGTTGTTAGAAGGAATTGAACCGTATGTCAATTTGAAATATATAATATTGCTATTACTGTAGTACAGTGTGTGAGGGGAGAAGACTTTAAACCACATAACTGACCGAACTGCATAGTGACTGCATGAGGAAATGAAGCTCCTGCTTCTCGGTTCTGTCTCCCTCAGGTGAAAGGGAGTCTTTTCCACTGGGGCATGTCTGGCAGAAGTTTGCAAGGGAAGTGTTGGTAACCCTAGGACTTATTTAATATCTGGCCACAGTATTTTTCAAGTAGTACTTATTGTATGTTATAACACAGTAATTATCAAATTTGCTTATAAATATTCTATCATTACCCAAAGTGTGTATTTTCGTCAAAGGCGCAGATGTTTTTTGAGTTTAGCTCCTAGCTGGTGTGAGCATGTCTACATGATGTGTATAAAATGAACAAAAAATCTTTAGCATTTTATACACATGAAGAAAAATGTAATGCATGCATAATTGATTGACAGCATGATTGCTTGGGTTTACTGTAATATTTTTTAGTGAGACAGTCTCACCCCAGGCTATTTAGTCTATTAGTCAGAGGGATATTTAATCCAAGGCTGTCCAGAAATAGACATATGTATGTAAACATGCAGCGCTTCACAAAATGACTTCTAAGAATTCCATTTTGGTCCAAAGTCAGAGCCGATATAATTACCTGTCATATTGTTCAACTTTACAGTATGAACAGATCTATCAGCTTGCAACAAATCTGCTCATTTTAATGAACAATTTCCAAAACAGCTTTCCTGTAATGTGTGTAGCACAGATGATCTTATTATATACAACTTATCCGAATGCAGATGTAATCCTTCTGCAATTTACTGAAAGTGTTATGTTGCATTAATTCTGGTGTTTTCCTTGTACCTAAAAGAGGGGTTTTTTTTCCCCCTCGTAGAAAGACATGAAAGTGACCTCAGTGTGCAGTATAACAAAAACTGTGTAAAAAGTTCTTGTTACAGTGTAAAAATGTTTTTGGTTTATAAAAGCAGTACCACAGCTTTTCATTGATATTTGATTCTTTCATTTAGGATTATGTAAACACGCATTTGTTTTCCCCTGACCTGTTTTTTTGTGTTATTTATTTATTTATTTATTTATTTATAAGTAAGGAAGAATTTTAGAATTTGGGAAGCAAACTTGAAAGTGCCAAACACACAACTGTATAAGACAGCTGAAATATTCCTAAAACTGTTAATCTGGCTGCTCTCCCTCAGCAGACGCATGTTTTCTGATACGGTGTGAACACAATTGGTGTGAAAAGATGGAGGGAGGTGTGGAGCAGGGGCCGTGTGCTCAGCCTCGCTCTGCTCGCTTGTGCGCAGGGCTCATTAGTGCTCTTTGCGGCAAATCGTCCCCACGTCATTATCCCGGCCGTTATCGGGTGGACTGCGGACCCGCGTCTGGCCCGCCGGGCCCGCTCACCACCACCCGACACCCGGGGCTGTCGCTTCACCCACTGGGTCCTGCATCTCATAGAGCCTGCATAATAAAACAAGCATGTGCATATGCGCATAACTTCTCAGACTGCACTCCAGTAGGGTCGCGGAATTTATTTGTGAGACAAAACATCTCCTTCGGTCTTAAGCACCAAATACATTATCTGAAGTTTAACGGACTTCATCCTTTCAGATCTCCGTCCGTGTCAAAACGGGACTGTGTCCGCGTGCCGACTGCGCAGGAGCGACTGGAGCGACTGGAGGCTGCGCACAAGATGGAAGGTGTCAGTACGGAATGAATGGCGGGAGATGGAAAAATGGCGACGTAATGGGGAGGTGCGAGGAAAAGATGGTGGGATGGTGTTAAAGGAGACGATCTGGTGTCCCTCCCTCGGCTTGTGGCTCACTGTTGACCAGCAGATGCCGCGGGGAGCTGCGCCCCCCTTTTCTCATGGTTTTAGTCTGTTTCAGCAGGACAGCCCGAGTTGTCAGCTGCTGCGTGTGAGTGGGGCTAGAGGTTTCTGGTGGTGGGGTTGATGAGATTGCGGGACCCCCTGCAGTGGGGCCAAAGCTCAAGTTCATCAGCACAGGCAATAGAGAGTCCTTGAGAGAGCAGCGGGGCTCCCGGCCACGCAGTCCCCCATATGCCTCAGGGAAAATGTGCTCTCTAACAGGCGCGCTGTCGCAGCCACGCGTCCTCTTTGCCTCCACCTTCTGCTGCTTCTCCTCCCCCTTTTCTGCTTCACAGACAGTCACGTGTGTCCAGTTACACTCCGTTCCCTGTGAAAGATCTCACCAAGCGTGATCCATTATCAACACGTTGGCTGCTTCACAGACGTATAGAAATAGTTTTGGTTGCCGGGCCCCCCCCCCCAAGTTTTTTTTTTTTTTAACTGGGATGTTATTCCTGGCAGCCAAAGGTTTGTACTGTTGTAGTACATTGACTGCTCAACAAAAAGTGCCAAACATGATTTGTTGGAAGAAGACATAGACTTTATATGAATAAATTATTTTTATTTAAATTTACTGATGGAATGCAAAAATATGCAAAGGCATGTAATTTGGAAAACATTACGATTCTTTTTGATATGCTATTAAACATGTGTTCAATATTAAAATTAAGCTGTCTGCAAGCACTTTGTCAAGAGGAGTGTACTGCAGAGCCCAGTTAGCAGAATTAGCTGACTTCAGATTGGAAAGTTTAACACAACTGCTAGTTTTGTACCCTCTGCTGGGCTGTCTTGTCCTCGTGTCGGCCCCCGTGATCTGTAGGCCACACACTTAGGTTGGCTGTGAGAGCAGTAGCAATGGACACTGTAAAAATCACTGAATTCTTGGAGCATCAGAAGGTCTGCGAGCCCCGATTTTAACTTCTAGTTGCCACTAAGGCAGCTGTTTGTGCACATGTTTTTCATGCTGCTTTCCATTCCTCCTTTCAGAGATTCATTTTTACATTGACTGCACTGTTTCTGAGCTGCTTTGGAAAGTTAATTAATGAGTGACAAATACAACCTGAGCTTCTATAATTAAGAACATTACACATAAATCAGCGTTTATTTCTAACAAGCTTACTGTACTTACATTTTACATGAGTTTTTTTTGCGTATACAGTTTACAGTATTTAATATCACGAAGATAACACACGAGTTCCTGACATCAAATAGTATTAAAAATTCTGTGCAGGAAACGATTAAATTTTAATGAACCCTCTATAGATTTATTAAATGTGAATTCACCCACTGCACTAGTTCCACATGTGTATTACAGTGTGTTGCACGTTCCCACCGCGTAGGTCTGTACTTAAAACCCTTTTAAAAGCTATTTGGTGACATGGGAGCTCATTAATATTGATTGTACTCTTGTTGATTTTAGCCAATCCATTTTTCTCTGTGAGCTGCAGCAGGTTGCTGGCGCTGGCACAGAGAGGCGCTATCAGCGGTTCACACGAGCTCTTAGTTCAGCACGGTGAGACCACACATCACCACATGACAGAATCTGAACTTTAACCCAATAAAGCATCCTGTGCACAAGTCAAAATGAGTCAAAACTTCATCAATTATATTAATTCTACTGTTTGTTTTTAGGACTTTTCTTTATGTATGCGTTTTGCAGCCTTTGTGTACTGACGTGGAAGGCAGATTTTTCCCCTGTCTTTTGATAATTTTCAGATTTTTCCATTTTTTTTTTTTTGTTTTTTTTCCCCCCACCCTTGTTTTGCAGTGCACCTATTGTAAGGATTGCATTCTAGAGCTTTGGTAGAAAATGTAGTGATCACAGTTCTGATTTCTTTTCACAGAACAAGCCAGAGCTTATAGAAGAATAAATCTCTTTTGTCTGTATCTCCATATTGAACACTTTGCCACCACGGAGTCTTTACCGTGGTAAAATAATTGTTTTTCAGTTCATTGTGGAATGCCTGTTTTGATACGTGATTGTATGCTTTGTAGAGGAGAGCTGGAGCGAGGAGGGGCTCTGATGAAAAACGAGCAGCAGGCCGACTCTGGACAGCCTGGTGCAGACAGCTGTGATGTCATTAAGCGGCACCCAGCCTTGGAGGGCAAGTGCAGGGACCCGAGCGCTTATTGTATTAATTCACTGATTGAATTAATAATGGATATCCCAGTCCTGACCAGTCCTCACCCAAAACGCATACGCTCCTAACACCCATGCGCTTCCACCTGCCCCGCCCCCTTCACCCTGACTCTCCCAACCCCTTTTATTTGCCAGCAAAATGCAGCTCGGCAATAAAAAATGAATGAAAACGTGCAGGTTAAATTTATTTAACTGGAGCTGTACTGTAACCCATCTCCCCTTGTGTAACAGAAGTGGGGGGGGGAATAGGGACAGGACTCAAGAATGGATTTCTATAGCACAGAGAACGATGATGTCTTGATGATAGGCTAAAACAACTAGCATGAGAGGGAGCATGAGGCAGCGAGAGAGTGAGAGAGAGAGTCAGAGAGAGGAGCAAGCATATTATAACTCATCCATGTGGATCACCCTAGTAGACTGGGAGCATTCCCTTGTTGAAATTGTCTTCTAAACCCTCACAGAGAGGCAGCCAGAGAGGAGCGGCCGGCCCACCTCCGTGTATGTTGTTACGCGCTGCGAATCCACTCTGCTTGTGCCTGGTATCGTAGCCAAGGTAGTGGGATCTCCAAAGCGGTGTGCGTGTGTGTCTGCCTGTGGCTGCTCCCGCATGTGTGTGTGTGTGTGTGTGTGTGTGCGCGCGCGAGCGCATGTCTGCGTATGCGTGCACGTGAGCGTGCGTGCGTGCCTGCGCGTGTGTTTGCGTGCGTGTGTGTGCGCGCACGCGCGCATGTGTGTGTGTTTGGCTGGAGCATGCTTTAACCAGCCAGCCTGCCACCCAGGTCTTGCACTACTGCTGCTAAATAAGCCGAGGGTCTCCACACTTGATCAGGACAGGCAGATTTGCTGCAGACTGAGTAGGGGGGAGCAGTGGGTCAAACCAGATTAATAATCAATGTTCAGTGCAGTTGTGGGGTCCTGGAGCTGGTCTTAGGTGACCTAAGAACAAGTAGGGCGACAAGGAGCTGAAGAAAAGTGAGGACTGGCCATCAGGAAGGTATTAAAGAAAAAAGAAGGAAGGTCAGTATTGTGTTCTTTTTGGCTTTAATTGGATTTTATTTTCTGTCTAATTTTTATTTCACGTAGTTCGTTTTGTCACAAAAAGTACGTGTGTTGGCAAAACACTGGAAATTTTTTTTGGGTTTGGCCAGGTGGGCATAGGTCGATGTTCTGCTTTCAGGGTTTGGATTTGGGGCAGGCCAGCTGATGAATGTGTGTGTGTGTGTGTGTGTGTGTGTGTGTGTGTGTGTGTGTGTGTGTGTGCGTGTGTGTGTGTGTGTGTGAGTTTGTACATGCATGCACATGGCCAGTTCTGGTGTGTTTAGACTGCAAAATGCTGCTCAGAGGCAACAGGGTCCTCTGGTTGGGGACCATGCATGTCACACGCATGTGTAGGACACCGTTTCTGTAGTAGATATACACACAAGCCAAACCATAGGGCCAGGAAAACAGGGGCGGTACCTGAAGCATTAGTGTGGGAAAAACATGCCGCTGTAGCCTTGGACACCTCCTGGACATGCCACCGCTGATGGACAGCCAAGCCCAGTTCTCGTAACCTACTACATTTTCCGCCATACGGCTTCACGTGCCGTTTCACCTGCCGCCACATTACATGACAAGCAGTTCGTCGCACCTGTGACCCAAGTGTCGCAAGGACATTGTGGGTGTATATGCAAAATTTTATTAAGTTCTTCAGTACGTGGTGGTGCTATTTTGTACTATACAGCTATATAAATATAGTACAATTTCTTTATTATTATTATTATTACTATTATTATTCACACAAAAGTACAGTGTATGATTCATATTTGAGGTCTGTTCCTAGGCCTGAGCAGCTATTGTTTTACTTGCTGTGTTTGTGGTGGTTGTAGGCCATGGTTATCAACTACTAAAGGCTATAACAGTGAAGCCAGAACTGCTAGATTGTTGACAACAATTTAAAGAAAATCATAAGGAAAATTTTTGCCTCTCTGCCACATGTGTTCATTTACTTCTTTAGTGACGGTGATTAATTTCCACAGTGAAATGCAACTTGGACAAAGCTGGAGTAGGAATGTGGGAAGGAATGTGTAAACAGTAACACCAGAGCAGAGGTAGTGAACTGAAATATTAAACTACACAGATACACCGAAAGCATTCTTGTCAACATCAGATTTTTATCAGAGATTTTTTTTTTTTTAGTAATCACTGCAAAATTTAATTCAAAAAAGAAATTTCACTACAGTACAAAGGACATCATTTTTGTAGCTGTTTGTGCTTTGTTTATAGAATTTTTTTTTTGTTGCACCGACCATCACATGATATGTAAAGTGTGTAGAGTTAAAAGGATAAGATTATTGTTTGACTACCGTGATACTTAGCACTGGGCACCGGTTTTTCAACTGCCACAAGAAAAGAGGGCTTTGAGCATGAAAAGGTATCAGATTTGGGGCACGAGTCAGCAGGTTGTTCCTGGTGATGGACAGTGGCGCTTGCCATGCAAATTAACTGTGTGTGTGTGTGTGTGTGTGTGTGTGTGTTTGAGAGGGAGAGAGAGTATTGCCTGTGCTTGCTCTCATTTTTGGTCTCTGCGTCTCTTTCTCTTGCCTTTCTCATCTCCTCCTCCTTCTCCTCCCTGCCCTCTGTGCTCGATTACAAGGTTTTTTCTTCTCTGGGCTCCCCTGTTTTTTTCCTGCCTCTATCGCTGATGATAACTCTGATCCCATGCTGTGCAGGTCCACTTATCTGAGTGAACACAGTAGCCTGATGCTCCCCTCCCGAATCGAGACCCTGCCTTAATGGGTGCGTGGGGAATGGGGGGGGGGGGGGGGGGAAAAAAAAAATAACTAATCCTGGCCTTTCCTGTCCAAAACACTCAACCTGGACTGTGGGGCTTGTGGTGGTCAGGATTGTCATTATGCTGTACAGTANGGGGGGGGGGGGGGGGTGGAAGAAAGAAATAACTAATCCTGGCCTTTCCTGTCCAAAACACTCAACCTGGACTGTGGGGCTTGTGGTGGTCAGGATTGTCATTATGCTGTACAGTAACATCTTTACTCAGGGTGTTAAAACTGCACAGAAGAATGTATCAGTTTAAATGGGAAACTAATGCCTGTCTGTTTAGGAAAAACAGCTACATTTCATCTTAAATTTACATGGAAAAATAATGTATAACTGAACAAAAAATGAATATGGGAGAAAATAGCAGTAGTATAAAAACTAGACTTAAACTGGTTAATAGATGTATTTAGTGTATGTTTTTATACAGGTTTCGGAGAATGCATAAAACTGTTTTTGTATATAAATGAATGCATGAAAATGAATTCTATAATTTTAAGCAATAAAGTGATGAGTATGCCGTAGTCTTATTTTTAAAAGCATGTGATTGCGCTGTATCAGTAGTGTTCAGCCTGGTGTGAAGAATGGATCCAGAATGATAGGAGCCTATAGTTTGAGTCTGAGGTCAATATGTGACATTTTAGTGGTGAATTCTTGTGTCGGTGTATCTGAACTTTTTGTAGCTTAGATGCTTTTCAAATATTTCCCAACAAAAGCAATCCATAACTAGTTGTTACGGGCATACAATATGAGATTGAATGACACGAGATTAAGCTGTGTTAGATTTGTGCTACTTCACTGCAGTCCTAATCCTTGGAACTAAAGGTGACTGTGAACATAAAAAGGATTAAAATATTCGGTCTGTCTACAAAGATTTGGTACCTTCATGTCAGTTACATTTGCAAGACTGTAACATGCATGAACAGTGCACTGGTTTTTGGACGTGCATTTGTGTAACATACGTTGTACAGTATATACATTTTCCCAGTGTATTTGACTATTTTACCATGTTAACTATTTTAGCCTGACTCAGTTTGTTATATACTGTATTTCTCTAAATGCTTGACTATACGTCTATGTTTGAAATACATTTTTGAAGCTAAAAGATTTTATTTTCATATAATTTGTGAAAATCAGCACAAATAGTCACACTGTAAAATAACAATGAAACATTTGTTCAGTTGACCTTTTATTTCAGAAATTTCCTGCAGTATTATTACACACTGCTCACATTATGTAGTTTATTAATTTTTAAATTAGTTAGCATTTTATGCATAAAGCAAAGGATACGATAGAAATACAAATTTAGATTTTTAGACAAATTTTTTTTGTGTTTTTGTGCTTATTAAATTACTTGAGACTGAAAATATGGTTTGTTGCTCCCATCTCGCAGCAGCAGCAGCCGCAGGGCCCTTCAGTGCTCGAATTTAGTGTCTGCAGCTGAGATGCCCAGGCAGAGGTGCACGGTTCTGCTCAATTAGGGGTGTGTGTGTGTGTGTGTGTGTGTGTGTGTGTGTGTGTGTCTAAACTGCTGTGGTCACAAAGAAAGTACCTGGGCATATTCTTCAGTTTGTACTATATTGTTTGTGTTGTGGTGTTTGATTTTATTTAGGGTTGCTTGGTCTGAGCATGAGGTGGAGGGCTGGGGGGGGGGGGGGCAGCAGGGAGAGACACTGAGTGACGATACTGTGGACCAATGTGTGTCGGGGGCGGGGCTACAGCGCGCACATCAAATATTTTTGCATCATTGCCAGTGGATGGAAAAGTTAATGTTTTTATTTGATTAATTCAATAATAAGAATGCCAGCGATTTACGCATTTCCTGCTGACATTCTAGTTGCATTATCTCCATTTTTCTTTGAATGTTTGTGCCATCATCAAAATTATCAGTCAAGTATGAAAAGACAGAGTGGGTCAGCTTTGTAGATGGTCTGTGGAAAATACGTGTTTGTCTTTGTTTCCCCCATTTGTTGAACAGTGTTCAGTCTTATTTGTTACATTTGTAGTTCTATATATCTACCTGCTTTGTTATATGGATTCTGTCAGGAGACAAGTAACATGTAGTAGATTGAGATACTCATTAGGATGAGTTAATTGGTTTAAACCATATCTAACAAAACCCAGTTTTGTACAAGTGAAATGCTGATTTGAAATTAAAAAATTTGAATAATAAATTTTTATAATGAAAAATGCAAACAACAAAAAGTAAAGTGCGTATCACACATTGCAGTGCCACCATAATGAAAGATGAACTGTGGGGCCAAAACACTTTTTCCCCCCAAAATCCAAAAGTCCTGTTTGATCTTAAAAGCATTTTTCTAGTTTTCCAATGGTTTCGTAATGAAAAACTTACCCTGGACCCTTATGATCCGTATTAAACTTAATTGTCATACGGTTTCAAGTATAGATCAGTTATCATGCCATTTTCATTTTGTATAAAAAGTGTATCATGTGTTACAATCTGAGGTTTTTTTAAAATGCTTTATTAAAGCCGACAAGAGGGTACTAGATTAAATTTCTCATTTGCTTTGTTTAGTCTTTATGTTCAGAAAGGGTTACACGTTACCTTGTGTTTCAGTTTTTTAAGAATTCATTTTTGATGTTCAGTTTGCCAAATGCTACAATTATTTGTTGCCATTTTCATTTATGCTGCCTACTTCAGTTGGACATGTATTGAACTGGTTTTTACTCTGCACATTGATTTCAAAAGCTGAAGTGGGACTTTTATCTGAATGGTTTATAAAGGAAACTTGTATGTAAAAAAAAAAAAAAAAAGGAAGGAAAATGCTGGTTTCCTGAATAACAACAAGCCTAACTGAGGGTGATGAAACAAGGCCCTCGGTGTTTAAAGTGTCAGATTCTGTATCCGTATGCTGTCTCAGGATGAACGGTGGCTCGCTATGCTAATGAGACAATGACTTCCAGGACCCAGCCCCTGTCACGTGTGACCCTGTGCTGAATGGCCTTGTTCCAAGGCTTCCTTCTCATTGTGCAGGGACCAAAAGCGCTTTGGAGCACATGGCTATGGGAGGCCTGCAAAATCTGAATTTCTGTGATGGGTAACAGTTTTTTAAATGGTTTTTGCTGTATTTGTGCTTGATAGGATGCAGCTTGATAAACAAATGCAGTCAAAATAAGCAGCTGGATTTTAATGTGGCTTTGCAAATGCAATTTTGGGCAGGGTAATATTTACATATCCACATTTCCACAGCTATCAGCTCAGCTTCATTGTCAAATTTAGTTAAATCGAGGACCACCTGTTCCATACTGCTTTAAATAAGGCAGCACTGCTGCTTTGTGACATGTATCATTTGCACTTGTTGTGAATTTAGTCCTGGAATGCAAGGCGAGCACAGCATTCTTGCTTTTCAGCCCTAGATACGTAAAAGCCATTACATTTGTTTTGATTGTTGAAAATATAGCACTGAAGGCTATAAGGTTTCAAATCAGCAACTGGGTAATTTAACTGATGGACTCTAAGTATTGCATTAAATTGATTACACCCAGAAATGAATACTGTTAATGATAGTGTTTTGTTAGAACAATGTTTTTCCTTCCAGTGTGAGTGCTTTGACCCAGTCAACACAGAATCAATGTTGAGAATGTAAAATCTTAAATACATCACATCGTTTCCATCTAATCATCTGTTGTTTGCCACATGATTCTTTTTCCTCTGTGAAATTGCAGTAGGTAATGGAGACACTTACTGCACAGTACAAATATTCAGAAACTAACTAGGGCTGTCGTCTTTGATGTCCAAATAGACAGTGTGGTGCCCCTGATAAACAGTTTTAATAAATTCTTATTTCCTTAACTTGTGCGCAATTCCATAAGATTGCTGAAAAGTTAGCTTAGTGGTTGGTGTATTTTCGTACATCTGCGTTGATCTGTCTTAAATTTGCCTTTCTGGATGTAAGTTATGGGTGAATAATGTTGGTCCCCAATACTGGGGGTGTGGATAACGGAACGTAAAGCCGTCGGCTCACGCACGTGATATCAAGGGATGTTGCTCGTTGGTTAAATGTGTGGACTTGGTCATTTGTGAGCATTTTAAAAGTTGTTTTCGAACAGTGTGTGTATATAGAAAAAGGAAGAGAGCGAGGTGTATGAGAGGGAGCAAAAAAGGAACGAAGCTTTGTTTATTTGTCCTGTAGAGAATGAGAGCTCAGTGCACTGGCGCTGGTGGGCAGCTAGCTGTCCGGACCATTTGTTCTCCTCAGTCTAGCGTCTAATTAATGTGAGCCACACTCATATACGTTATTGCACCGGGACCCGTCACTCATTAATCATGTGACCTTCCGCAGTGCGGTTAATGACCTTGGAGAAGTAGATCAGCTGGAGATGGCTGGAGCTGTAGAATTGAATTGTTTCTGGAAGTAGCTACAGTCACCTCAGACAATTTATGGAGGCGCCCCGCTAAGGCGCTCGTTTTTTGCCAGCCCTATTAAAGGATGCGGCAGAGGGTGCTGCTTGTGTGGGCTGCCCTGAGCTGGGCAGCAGGGGTGATCGGGGCCCCGTGTTGGTACGTCATGTGGAAACAACAATTAGGCTTCTCGCCTACAGAGGACGTGCGTGAAATTGTCATCTTTATCAACAGTGGCAGAAAGAAAAAGTTTCATCAAAGTTTTCTTATTTCTCTCCTGAAACAGTTTGACGGTGTAAATATGAGGGTACCAGGCTTTTCTAGTGGCATATCAGTAAATGCTCACGTACGGTGGTGACAAACTGAGTCTGTCGTGCCACACCTGCCGTCTGGGGCGAGGAAGGCCACGGTGACAGACTGGCCCCTGGCTGGCCGAGTCGGCCGTGCTCCTCTCTTCCTTGCTTACGGCAACTCCTGCATTCGCGTGGCTGCTGCGGGTGGAGTCGGCCGAGGCGCGTTCTTCTCCAGATGTGGACTTGTGGTCAGTGAAGCCTGCAGCCCGTCAAGTGAACGTGAGCAGGCAGTGCGTAACGTTGTGACTGTCCACGTTTCCCGAGCGTGTGTGTGTTCTTCATTATGCTTTGTAGGGGGGCTTAATGTTTAAGTTCTCAGACTGAACTGAAACACGAGAATAAATAAAAAATCTCGATGAGAACATAATAACAAATTTGTTATTTCAGATCACCATAATTGATGGAAGAAAATTGTAATTCTTTGATAACTGTGTGTGAACTTAATGAAATAATCTTGTCACAGCTGCAGACTGCCTCTTGCCAATGAGCCAAAAAAAGGGTGTGATTTGACTTGCTGACATTAAAATGAATGGATTTTGTTTATCTACGCTCTGGTTTATTTAACATTTTGCTCAGTAGGGGGTAGTTTGAGATTCTTGTTTTCCCAACAGTCCCCAAAGACCCCAAGTAAACATTCCCGAGTTCCTTCAAACAGAAGAACGTTCAGTGTCCTGTTCTCAGCATCGAGGTGGGAAATTCGGAAATAAAAAGAGCCCAGTGGGGTGGACGTGACAGGCACCGATTGTCATCATTCAGGGAGCTGCAGTGTGACAGTCAGGGTCATTGCCAGCTCACTTTGGTTCAAGACATTTCTCCCAATTAGTTTCTGAGGAAACCTTTTTCATTTCAATTCTGCCCACAAAATTAATCCCTGAAATGGTAAGACTGAAATGTGACAACGTGAATATCATACACAGTGTGCGTACAACACATTTTAGCGTAAATGCGTAATCTTATTAGCGTATTTAGCGTAATCTTATTGCGCAGTGTAAATTAAACAAATGTCAAGTGAACTACGTGATAATTCCTTAAAAAGGACGGTTATTTCTGTAATGTACGGTTGTTTTTCACCCACTACTGTTTGTAAATATTGCTAGATAATATTTACCCAAAATTCTATGATTTCACAATTATTTTTTCTGCCTTTTTTGTTCATCAAATATTTTTAGTTCTTTTAGATTTTTATTCTTTTGTTGTATATGCATGCAAACCAGGCACCCATGGTATCACCTTTTTTGTTTATTTTGAAAAATAGTCAAGCAGTTATAAAACTGAAAAAAATGTACTATTTTATTTAAAATAGAATACATGTGCATGAAGCTTTTTTATTTTTACATAATGATTTTCCTCCTGCACTGCAGGTTGATTCCACTGTCCTCCTTATCCCTCAATTCTTGGTTTAAATTATTCACTTCCTTAAACTGTGTCCATGTCTTAAGAGGTGGTATTGAAATATGTAGTTTTCAATACTACTAGTTTTGCTTATTAGTGGTTTTAAATATGTTTTTCCTTTTCTTCGAGCATCAAATGATAATAGGGGGAAATACAGCTATGTGTTGCAGATTTGCGATATCTGAGTCCCTCTTCGTAGTCTGAAGCCACTTGTACCTCATACTTGACTCTCAGTAAAAGCGAGAGGAGCGCTCGTGGTGACCAGGGTCAGGCTCTTGAGACGGCTGTGTTTTTACCCCGGGGTAATGCTGCTTTCTACTGACTTGTGACGGACGCAATGACATTCTCAAGTGCTCTCTGCTCTTCTCACTGAGCCGTCCGAACACCTCACAGGCCTGTCGTGTCGCCGCGTAGCCCAGGACACTGTTTGTTATATGTGATGTTGGAATCAACACCTTTTCGTTTCAGACATTGGAAGCGAACGAAAACTTTCTGTTCTTATTACCTGCTCTTCATGTTTCGTGTCACTGTAAACACGGGCAAATTTTGAGACACAGCGGAAGCTTTGAAGTGAGAAGGATATTGGGTACAAACTGGCCGTTGTTGTACGTTAAAATGAGGTGTGCACTGTGTGATTCACCAATGTAAATCTCCTGTTTTTTTTTTTTTAACTTCACATTTGTGATTTTCCCCCATTTCTTCTCCCTCCCTGTCTCCTCCTGTCCGCCATATCTCTGCCTCTCCCTTTCAAGTGCGGGCATGATTAATATTTTCTGCCATTCTGTAACCATGGCAATGAGGTCAGTGCTTATGATACTTCATTTAATCTTTCCAGTGCTTTTGTTCCCATCTCCTGCATCCGGACAATAAAAACCTTCTGCCGATGACTCCTAACCCCCTGTTGTTCACGATTACCCTTTTCCCTCTTCCTCCGTTCCCCTCCATCTTTCGTTCCTCCTTTTTTAATCCTGCTTCTCCTTTTACGGTTTCCTTATTTTTGTCTGCTGCTTCTCGTCAGTTCTCCTTTGTCCTTTAGTTTGTCCCCTATTATTGTTTTTTATTATTAATTTTTCTTTTAGTCTATTCTGCCAGACAGCCCACCTCCCCCCTTTTTTCTTTCCCATTCTGTCTTCCATTCTTTTCCCCAGGATCCTGCTGCGATTGGAATTAAGAGATTCAGGGCAGTTTAATGCACTAATAATGCTCTTCAGCACCACCTCCCCTCCCAGCCTCCCTTGCCTGTGCCCACTCGCTTCCTCCACATCCCCTAACCCCCCTGCAGCCCTTCCTCCCCATCATCTCTCCCCATGCATTTACATACTCACACGCAATCGTTAAATTGATTTCAAACGACTCTGATGATTCAAGTGG
The DNA here is from genome assembly GCA_900497675.1 of Arapaima gigas. NCBI lineage: Eukaryota > Metazoa > Chordata > Actinopteri > Osteoglossiformes > Osteoglossidae > Arapaima > Arapaima gigas. The sequence continues at coordinate 367,456 of UFQX01000572.1, read as the reverse complement.
TGAAATAAAAGGCTGTGCACCCGGGGAAGCATTGATATACAAAGTGAGCTGCTACCCCGAGGCATTCTCCGGGCAGGTGTTCTCATTAATGGCCAGCGATTTGGGGTCCTCGTGCCAGCAGTGGAGGACGTATCCGCATTCCATACGCCGCGCCCTCAAACTCGCACGCGCGCAGATCACAGCTTTGTTTTCGGGAACACCGAGGGTAATCCGTGACAAGAGAGTGTTCAGGTTCTCAGGACAAACACAAACACTGGACCGATTATTTAATAATTTCAGAGAACAAGCAGGAACCAAATTGCTTGGACAGAAATATGGATGTTGTTTTCGTTGAACGGTGCAGAACGGAAGAGAGAACTTATGTTTCCGAAAGTCATATATATATTTGTTTTTTTCCCCCCATTCCGCCTCATTCCTGCACGATGAAGTTGATCAGATAAATAATTAACATCATTAAACAGTAGTTGGTGCAAAATTTAACTTGTTTTAAATTTAACTCGAGTCAAAAGACTCCCCAAAGTACAAATTCCATCGTTTCGCACAGTTTTTAAAATGTTTGTGCCTTCTGATTGGCCAAGACGTCAGAATAGCTGGATTGTCAGAGGTTGGTTAAGATGAACATTTTCAGTACATAGGCAGAGAAAAACTGGGTGCCAACAAAGTGCGTTTGCTTTTCCAAGACAAAATCTCAGTGTAAACTCCAGTACCTGGGCAGAAACAAAGGGTTTGTTACTGCCAATGGGAAATAATTGACTTTGGAAAGACGTGGTAGCATATGCGAGTAATGGTGTAGTGCGACTTACCTTGTTGTGTAATATTGACATAACGCACGTATTTGAGTGGCGAAGATCACGGATCGGTGAAAAGTGCTGGACATGATTTGACAAACGAACCATAAAATACATTAGCAGTTTTCTACAGTCTGCTGTGACAGTCTATCAATAACCTCACGCTGGAAATTAGACAGGTTTGTTGCCCGCTTTAAATCACCACATATGTCATATAGTTGAAAAGCTGGCGAGCTGTAAGAAATGGATCAGACCCGTGTGAGCTGCAGAAATTGCTTGGTCCTTCGTCCTTTTTGACCATGCAGCACTGTAGGGAACACGTCTGACTAGCAAACTTCTTCCACATGTACACGAGTGGAAAGACAATGGATGGTCTCATGGCAGGAACCAGAGGGACACGTGCCTTTTCTGGGGCAAACCCTGAACGAGCTGTTCCTTTTGCAGTGCGCCAGGCAGTCATCCCATCCCATCCCGCTTGCTCTCGCTTTCAGATGCGACAGGCGGCTGATGGCAGCAACACGTGGGCCCACATTACCATGCCTGGCACCCCCTTTCTTGGCAGCCTGCCCTGCCTGGAGATAAAGAGTCAATTGTGCCAGGGGGCTCTGATTAGAGCTAGGGAGGGGGAGGTTGCACAGAGGGGCTGTTATTTGCATACCCCGCAGATGTAAAACACAGGAGGAGCAATTAGGGGTCATTTGTCCTTTTGTTTTGTGGCAGAGCAGCAAAGACTTGGCAAACAGACTGCGCATGTTAAGGAGTGACGGCCTGTGGGAATTTCATTGAGAGGAGGCCTTGTGTGGGAATTTCAACAGTGCCACGCTCTGCCGCCCCTCCCCCTCCGCTGTCGCCTGTTGCTCAGGCTGATTCTTGAAGGGAGCATACGGACCCCTTTTGCTAGGTGGTCTGCTCGAAAAGGGCTGGCACAGCAGAGGCGGTCGCTCCCCCTGTAGCTCAGCGGTGAGTGTTTGCCCACGGCGGCATCCCAGGAGCAGGGAACGGTAACAGAATCCCGTTCCCACTCTGCTTGTTTGCGCCATTCATTGACATATGAGTGCTGATTGTTAACGCTAGTGCTCAGTGTAACATTATATAGTCCCTCTTTGCATAGAGTAACAAAATACTTTTGAAATAAAAAAAATAAAAATAAAAATACAAACCAAGAAGCTAATATAAATCAGTTCATTACCCAAATAGGAAAATAATTGATACTGTATATTTCTTCAGTTTCACCTATTATTAAACAAACAATTATAAGTGGAACACAGATTTTTCTGCACTCCCTGGGGAATAGGTGGGTCGCCGAGGATCAAGGGATATCGCATGCTCTGTTTTTAGAGTTCTTTCCATTACACACTGAGGAAGTGGTATCGCTCTGTTTGAAACACTTATTTCTATTTAGGATTAAGGTCACGCACTCAAAATGTGTGTTGGTAATTTGCATCTTCAAGCTTGTATATCCCAGGGTACTGCATATGAATAACATTTGGTATCAAAAATATTTTTCCGCTTTGCTCTCTTGTGGCCAGTCAAGCACAGTGTAGGGCTGGCGGGAAGTTATATAGTGGATAAAACCATAATTTTGTAGGTATTTCATATGGACACAGGCGTGCGCATGTAAGCATACAATTATGCTAAACATACAGTCGGGCTGTTCTATTTTAGCCCAGGAGGACTGAGACCAACAGGTTTTCCAGGTCTTTTTACACCACTAAGACCCCAGAAAGAGAGTTAAATGGGTTCAATTAAGACAGCAAGTGGAGTCAGATGTTTCGCTGACCGGCTGGAACGGACAGCCTCGAGGACTCGGGCTTCAAGGACTGTAGCTTGAAAAGCCGTGACATACAGACTAAACGGCGTTCCACTGTAAAAAGACAACAGAAGGATGCGGAGGCGATGGTAACGTTTTTTGAGTTAGTAAACATAAAGTTAATGTGTTTTTTTTTTTTTTTTTTTTTTTTAATCACCCAATACTTGGAGGCAGTGGCACTTTTTCTTCCCGTAGTGCTCTAACATTCAATCTGTTGAAAGATCGAGTGGGATTTCTGAGAGGGTGAATTTTATATGGAGCATGCTCATTTTATTACTGCTATCGTATAGCCCAGGCCAATTCAAGCGCATCCCTATTTTGCGGTTAGTTTGTCCTTGGACTCGATATTATTGGTCAGTCACGAGGATTGTGATTAGTCAGTAATCCTTTTGTGGAATTTTGTGCCTTTTGAATATTTTTGCAGAGAATACTGATTGAAATGGCTCTACTATAATTACATGTTTTATGTCTGATTGAAAGTTCCCTGTTTTAATTGTTTGTCTGTGTCCTTCAGGTCTGAGAAGACTTCAGTAACCACAGCAGCGGGAGGTGAGTGTCAGCCGAGTAACGAAACGTCAGCTGACATCGCTGAATTACTGCTTAGTTTTGCTCCTCGCCTTTTTGTTTGTGTAAATGAATTTCGCGGGACTGAAGCCCGAATCATTCTTTCATAAAGCACAAGAACATCTCCTTCACTGAAACTCATTTCTGGAAACAATTAGTCCTCAAATGATCAAAAAGCACCAGTTCATTCAATAGCTAATTTCTAAGAGTTGTCATGAAATCAAGGGTTATATTTTAGTGCAAAGTATCTGAGGCTCTTTAACATAAACAGATGTTGGGACAAGCTAATAAAAATGAGTTATCTGAAGCAACTGCTTTCAGTCATTAGCACCAGTTAAGTAGGTTTGTTTGTATGTATTTGTAATTAACTCAAGTGGTGTTTGTGGCTCTAATGTGGTAGTGTTGTACACAGGCAGCCTTGTATCTTCAAAGGGAAGCAGATGGGAAGCATTTTAGAGGCGCACACTGTGGCTTTTAAGCAACACAGGCCTTGGTGGGATCTTAAGATTGGCCGAGTCCTTTAATTTTGTGCATTTTTCGGGTTGTTTTTTGATCAGTAACGGAGTCTACGCTGGCTCGAGGCTCTTTGCTATGGAAATCACCCGCTCTTCCCACACACTACTGTTTGGCTCAGTCTCTGCAAGGATATGTAAAGAGGCCTGTCCTTATCACTTGCTGATTTTTGCCTTGAACTTGGCAGCAGACAGAAGTGTTGGGAGGTCAGAGGTCAAACCAAGCTGGTTGCTGAGATTACAAAACAGAGGTCAGTTTCACTTGGGGATCAGCGAGCCGAGCCGGGCGGGGAAGGCCGGGGGCGCCGCCTCAGGTGTCGTCACGAACAAGACTTGAGGCCTGCGTGTAACCTGTGTGAGTGTGCCAATGGGTCTGACCTTTACCCCCATCTCTGTGGTGCTCTATGACCGGCAGAAGGACCTAATCTCTTCCTTAATGGGTTAACAATAGAGCAGGGTATTGATCAGTAGTGCTCGAGTTTCCCAGGGGCCGTGGGTATGACAGGCCAGTCCTCCATCTCTCTGCAGGTGTTCCCTGCTGGAGTTCTGCCCCAGAAAGGGCCCAGTCTGTGCCTGGCCAACAGGGTTGTTCAGGCCTCTGACTCTAGCGCATCAAAACATGACTACATGAACGTGAGGACGCAGTATCATAATACGAGGGTTTCCTTGGTGTTTTGAGAAATGTTTGGAGAGTTGGGGACATACAGAGATGTGTGCTGCACCTTATGACACTGTCTGGTGGTCTTTACTGAAATATAGCACAAAATTGCACCACCTGGACAGAACTGTTGTGTCACTATTTTTGCATCTGTCTCACTTTCTTGTGCTTCAAGCTGCTTTATTAATTAAACTATTAAAGTACTACAAGAACAGCATATTGGCAGTCATAATACAATCTTCAGAAATAGCTTTACTTTTCCCCCTTAAGACAGCACAAATCTTATAAAAGGGAGATTTCAGAGCAGGTGTATCCTGTAACCTCTCAGAATAATCACACGCCTGCTGGATCTCCTTAGCTTCTGACCCTTTATGACCTTGGTGGCCCCGGGAAGCCTCCCTAACCTCCAGGGGAACCCTGAGGCTCCACAGGCACTTGGTAAGCTTCAAGATTTGGGCAAAAAGAAGCCTGATTTCAAAGAAAAGAAAAAAAAAAGAAGAGGAAACCTTTCCCTTTTACTTTTTCAAACACTCTACATACTACTTTTTCAAGTTGCATTCCCTGAAGCCGCCAAAGGTAGAACAACATCTGCTACAGCTACTTGTAAGATCCAGCTTCCTGATAAGTGTTCACCTTGCTCATTAAGAGGAGCTGAACAAACACAGGCCTCTTCCAGTTGTTCGAGTGCATTTCCTCACCCGGCGTCAGCGGACCCGATTCGGGGCCCTTGGATCAAAGGCAGCAGGTGGTCTAGAAGTGCTTCCCATGCCTGAGGACAACGGGCTTACAGCCTTGAGCCCCCTGTGTGGAAACTCGGGGAGGCCCGTGTGCTTGTCAGCTCTCGGGTTTATGGCCGTCTGCAGGTGCGAGAGGTGGAGGTGGTGGAGCTGTGGTTTGATATATAGCTTTGGGCAACTGGGTGAGAATAAGTGCAGCTATCTGACCAGTCAGGGTGTCACAGAGTGAAGAGCAGCCAGAATGTCTACATGGAGCCAGCATGGTATCCCATGTTTTATTACTGTAGTGCACTGTGCTGCACTGCGCTGCACTGCCTACAATTTGACACTTTCTCTTTTAGCCTGTTTGCTTGTTAGTTTTAGTTTAGCTGCTTAGCTGACAGTTTTATCCAAGTCGCCTCGCAGTGTTTCACATGCTTAAGCAGCTGTGTATTCTGCTAAAGCAGTTCAGCATACGTACCATCATCAGCAACACAAATTGATGCGTTTTCTTGCTGTTTGGCCTTCAAACACTATGTCTGCTGTCCCGAGATGTACACAAAATAACCCTGTAAGGCTACCTTTCAAACCGTCAGCTTATAATGCCTAAATATGTTAACATGTGCAGGTATACTTACTTACATTCTTACATTTGTATGTCTGTGCATATGTTTGTTGTTTCTGTTGCATGTGTGTATGTGTTATGTTTGTATGAATGTGCATTCCTGGGTAATTTGGTGTGTTAGATTATGTCTATATCTATGTGTGAAAAATTTTTCAAACTTTTTCTGTTTAAATTCCTTATAAACACGCGTAAGGTGTTTTGCGATAACCAGTGTCTAACAATGAAGGAAATGCATATTGTGTGTGAGGGCACTGCTGGAGGTTCCCAGGTGGGCGGTGCGAGCTGCGTGGCAGGGAGAGTTGAGGTCGACTCAGAGAGGCTGCTGCTCTTCAGGCAGCCAGGCTGGGGCACTGTGTCTGTCCTGAGCCTCCCATGAGCCCTCCTATTAGTTGTACTGCGCGACAGGCGTGGCTCTCACCTGCCATCAGTAGTAATGAGGGGTGGTGTGTCGTAGGAAGCACTCACACGCGCACACACACACACACACTTAAACATTAACGGCACTCGTACACATAACACAGCTGAGCAGGTATATACGCAATGCACACACATACACACGTAGTACCTGTGTGCTGCTGTGACTGGAAGCTTTTCCATTGTGTCCTGTGATGTTTCTCTTAACTAACCAAATTGTGGAACTTGGTATTGCATTTTTGGAGGTACAAAACTGCTGCTTTACACGTAAGCAAAGTAGTCGTTGCTTTCGTTTGCTAACCTGGAAGAAGGGACGGTGAGCGGATGTGTGAGGGATAAGTGTCGGCAAACTGAGAGATACTTGATGAGCAGTGGCATTTAATAATGGGATGCTACATTGAGAAAAGGTAAAGAAATGGAGAACAGTGAGCACACGCGCAGGTCATAGCTTGCAGATGCTAAGCAAATGTCGGCCTGCACAGAGTTCATCCGCGGGCTGCAAAGCACAGAGGCAAACACTGGCCCTTGTGCTGCCCCCTGCTCTGGGCGGCCGGGCTTTGAGGTGGCCGTCCGGTGTGTGGGCCATCATTACGCAGAGCTGGGCAAATACACACGAGGAAAATGTTTTTGTGTGCCGCAGTAAAGGCCAGAGACACATGGCCCAAATGGGCAGGCCTTGCACAGCACCATGTGACCCAGAGTGTATCCTGAGCGTACATGAGCGCAAACTGCCTGTCAGCATTCTGCATCTCATTCCCCACTCCCATTAGGGCTAAATGTCAGCCAGTCTCACATTGCAGCTGATTTAATAAAAGCAGCTTAGCTGTTTTTCTTTTTTTTCCCTTTATTTCACAATGCTCTTAATTCATTAATGCATTTCCTTTGTTGAGGAAGTGCTTAATAGGGAACTTTTAATGAAGGGAAGTGAAATAGAGATGCTGGACAAGAAAATATAAAAATGCAGTGTATGTTGTCTTTCATTGTGCGAGGGAAGGATTACAGGCGGGGTGGGGGGGGGGGTGGCAGACAGGCCTGGTTCACGGTCACAGACTGGCGCGGTGACCTGGGGTCAGGCTGGAGCGGATTGACCTACAGGCTACGCAATGGGGCCCAGGGGATGCCGGGGGTCAGGAAAGCTGCGTCCAACCTCTACGCATTACTGTGCCATTTAAAGCCACGATGCACCAATTTCCCCCAATAAAAACTAATAACCTTTTCTGTCGGAAATCACGGCTGCCTTTCAGTTTTGTATCAGGGGCCTGGTGGTACAGGCTGTAATTGTGGAGCTTTGAATCTCCTTGGTTTATTTTTGGAGTGTTTCAGCCACTCGCTAAAATCAGACTAAAGCTGTACAGGACTCAAGTAACTTAAGGGTGTTTTAAACTGAAGGCTTTTTTTGGGAGGTTTGGAGAGTTAAGTGCGGTGTATGAATAGGGGGAGACCTTAGCAGGATGCCCGTTCAGTGAACAGGCGCTGCCAGTTGGTTGAGGACTTTTTACTAGGACAGGGAGTAACATGTCTTTGGAGGTCTAGTAAAGAACTTCCCCAGGTTCTGGATTGCTGAAATATTCCAGAGGTTTTTAATTATTAATGTTTTGTCCTTTGAAAAAATCATACCATTTCCAGATTTGGTGGTCTCTGCTTTGAAGAATATTATTTGTTGTTATGAAATTTCAACTGCTGGAATTCATTCTGACTGCTTGCATTTTATGTTTTTATTTTTATATATATATATATTTTTTTTTTTCCTCCAGTTGATTTTTATTTGTTTGGATTTTTTTTGAGTGCTCTTTACTTGACAGTAAGTACAGCCTGTGTTTTTTTTTTCTCTACAAAAATTGAAACGTTTTGTGTGTAATCTATGCAAAGATAATATTCAAGTTTTAGTGGACCAGGTTTTGGATTTTGTATGATAAGAGTGGCTTCTCTAGGGAAAATGTTGTCTAAGGAGAACAGCTCCTGCCCTGTTCTGTTTCGTAATGGCAAAATACAAAATTCCTGTATTTTCTTCCTCTTCTCTAACATTATATGTTGACTTGATAGCACTGCATTAGCTTTTTTAAAATGGCAAAACGGTGTGTTTGTTAATGCCAACATTCACAGAGGATCTAAGCTGGTGTGTTGGCGTGACTCGCCTTCCATTTTCAGTTGTGACAATTTGTGGACGCACTCTTTTGTGAACCAAATTTAGACTCACTTGAAGTATTTATTATATTATATTATAATATAATATATAATATTATATATATTATATTATATATTATATATATTATATTATATATTATATATATTATATTATATATGAAGAACAATCAAGTAATGCTAGTGGGAACTTTTTTTTTTATTATTTCAGTTTTTCAGTAATTTTGTTTTGTTATACTTTACATCTGTCCATATGTGTTTGTAGGTACAGGCCTGTTGAGATCAAAGGAGGTTTAAGTATAAGTAGCAACACCAGAATAGAGATGAAGGTTTTATTTGCATTTCTGCACACATACTTACCGAGTGACCTCTTGTCTCCAGCGCTCTGTGCAACTCACCTGGCCTTTCATCTCCAAAGCCATGTCTGCTCCTTCTCCCAGCCTCTCCACTTCCTCTCCTGCTTGTCTGACGCAGGGAGCGCAGGAGGGAAGGAAAAGGCGCGTTGCACGCTGCCAGGAGCGCTGATCAGATAAATCATCTCAGCGCGTTAATTGACTGTTTGTTAAACTTACATGATTGATTTCCATTTACTGCTTGGGGAGACAGTTTAAATGAAGACCGATATCCCAGTTTGAGGGGCTGTGGTACTGCCTCAAATGGCAGAAGCTCCAGGGGCCTGATAAATAGGCCAGTTTTTAATTGTAGTGCAGGAAAAACAACAGGGAAAATCACAGGAGCTGAGAGCATAGTGAGGACAGTCTGCTGTGCCACCGGGGTCACAGCCACTGTCTGTGGCTTCCTGTGGTGTTGCTCAGAAGATGATAGGGCTTTGCAGTGTCGACGGGCCCCCCTCTTCACACCCGAGTGTTACACAGTCATGGTTGTGGCAGTTCTTGGCCTAACCGGAGAGCCTTTACAGAATTTAAAGAGCACAAATTGTCCTTCCAGAAGCAGCCTGTTACAGGGGAAAGACGGATCACCATCCTGCATCAGCCCACACCCTGCAGGATTAGTACATCACTCCAGTTTACTGCTGTTTTCCAGCAGCCACTTTTAACTCAACAAACTCCCATTTTTACACTTTTGTGCTGTTATTATCATATTTTACGAATATCATAATAAAGGCGCAAAATGCGAATTCCTTTCCCAAGGGTGCAGCAGCCAAGAGAATGCCTGCGGTGGGGGGGGGGGGGGGT
>UFQX01000572.1:316673-358005 GCA_900497675.1 Arapaima gigas | reverse complement strand
TGGGGGGGGGGGGGGGGGGGGGGGGGGGGGGGGGGGTTGAATAGAGGTATGAGAAGAATCCATTCATCTCTTAAAACTGTTAATTAATGGGTTACTGTTGGAGTCATGGCATTCTTTTGTGTGGCGTGGTCCATCAAGGACTTGATTTGTTTGAACTTACAAATTGAATTAGTATTAAAAGTGCCCCTCTATCCATTTTTAGTTAAATTATAGTATTAATAAAGAAAAAAGCAGCTCATTAATTCTGCACTTGAAATAAAGTTAAAATAAAGTGTGTTTTTCATCTAGTCTACTAATAAAACATAAAGGGGTCAAAACTTATACCAAAGGATGCAACAGATGCTGCTGTAACTGTGACAGGTTTCACCCTCTCCCAGTCTGTCTTTCTGCAGAGTTCAGACTACTGGGCCCATTCTCACGGCCCAACCACTTTGGCAAACGCAAGGAAATTGTGAGGAAACCTTTCCAAGTTAAAGATCAAATGAAGTTTTAAAAGAGAGTGAAATGAACATTGAGCTTTTTAAAGCCTTTTTATAGATGTCTGCTGTGACGTTATGGGATGCCTTCACCATGGCTTAAATTAACTTCCAGGTTACCACCATAGACCCAGGAAAGGGATTTTGGAAGCGGTGCTTTTTTCCACTAGTAATACAGCATCAGCAGTGACATGGCTTTTGAGCCGAGGCATTCATGTATTAAATTAATTCTGATCCAGAATGGTCCACTGTTATAATAATGCATGTTCGGGCTGTCTTTAATTGATTACTGAATGCTTATAATTGTTACTGTCTGAGGAAGTTATAAGGAGAAATGATTAACTATGGAAAAATGGTCTTTTCAGCTTCAAATGTTGGGAAATGCAGCCAGTTCCATCTGATGCTTAGAAATGATATGCTTTTTTCTTGTCCAGGAAATAGCTTTGGCTGTCCAGTCTGCAGCCCTAAGCTTGTTTTTTGCTGTGTGTGTGTGTGTGTGTGTGTGTGTGTGTGTGTGTGTGTGTGTGTGTGTGTGTGTGTGTGTGTGTGGTGGAGCCTTGCTGTTACTTCACATAGGCTACTGCTGCCCTAGGAACCAAGGCTAATGGGCACCACATCTGTTTTTTGCAATTACATTGTTCAAGAGAATTTGAAACACTTCTGGAATATTCAACAAAACTGCTTTTCTAGTGTTTATTTGAACAGCCACTGCTAAGTTCTTCCGTGTGATGGATTTCATCACAACAAAGGTTTTGAATATTTTTTTATTACATGCATGAACTGTTACATTAAACATTAGGTGTTAACATGTATAAGATTATCTGTAACTGTATTATGTTATTTTAGATTCTTTATTACAGCAAATACGTTTAAATCAATTTTATACTTCCATTTTACAGAAAGATTTCTTGGACGAACATTGCTAAAAAAATTGTCATTCTTTTCTGAAGTATGTGTGTTTACAAGGTCATGTTTTTCACAGATATGTTTAATTACACTGTAGTAATGAAACAGTTTAAATACATTTCTTGGAAATGTAAACTGCAGGACTACATTTGCCTTTGGTTTCATTTTTCTTTCTCTGAACTGTGTATCACTCCCCTGAACCTTCAACCCCTAAGCCTCTTGGGTAGTGTGTGTGACATAGAGAGCTGGTCACCATTCCACACACACACACACACACACACACACATACACACTCTCTCTCTCTCTCTCCCTCTCTCTCCCTCTCTACCATTTTGATTATGGTCCTGGGAGCTGTTGCCATGTCAACCAGCCAGAGCATCACTATAGCAACCAGTCTATGTACAGCGAGTCCTGCTGATTAGGGGAGGATGTCTGGTGTAGTCTGACCAACAAATGGAGAGAGAAGAAATGGGAGTTGGGGGTGTCTGACCATTATTTGTATGTCTATTTATACAGAATGTGTAAGGCCTTTTCTCTTTTTTTCCCCATTAAAACATGATTGACATTTTTACCATATTTGGACCATCTAAAAACTGCAAAGTACAGCATGTCACAAAGATCCCTGTAGTGTTTTTACAATCGAAGGGACAGTATTCTGTGCATTGATATTCATATGTCTACTCAGGCAACCACTCAGACTCTGTCCTGTGACATAGACAAGGATCAGTGCTTGTACAGCCTTGCTGTCACCATGGGACCGCTAGTTTCTGACTCACCACCTCTGCGTCATCAGAGCAGATGTGTCCAGTCACCGCAAGCATGAATGGTCACCGTGAACTAGTTGTATCTGATCTCTTTGGTCATGCTGTTTGAAACCCTAGGTGGCCAGTGAAAGGTAGCTGTGGGCTCAGCTTCGACCGCTCTCCTGTGGTCAGTGGTGCTTTCCTGCTGTGGGCCCTCCTGCTCAGCCACCTGCAGTGCAGTGTGGTGTGTGTTTCTCACCATGCGCTGCCGCAGTGAGCTGTGCTGTGCAACCGGAGGACCACATGTTAATCGACACTACCGAAGACACTTAGAAAGGTGGTCTCACCTCTGCTGCTGCTTCCAGGGTCCAGCATACCTCCCAGATCCAACAGAGAAACTAATTACAAGATTTAATTAAAATGTGATGAGAGAGACCTGGAGAGAGACAGAGAATGAGTGCAGTGTCCCACCATCACTGACCCTCGACAATCTGCCATCTCATCCAGGACAATAATTGTACCTCGTTTATTATTCATTTCACAGGTAAATAAGAACAGGACATTTCTCTAAAAATTAAATGAAACAAAGTGTGAAAAAATATCGCAAGTAAATATCACAAAGCTTTTGAATTTTGCTCGTTGCTTACACCAGGCTTTAAAGAACACGTTCCAAGAAATGATGAAAAATGAATCCTTAATATGTGATGAGTTTTCACAGGTGCAAAATCTTTTGAATGACAGGTATCTAAAAAATGACAATCCCAGGTCCATTATCAGGTATATTAAGTTTTTTTGTAATAATGTGTAAGTGTTTTAAATATGATGCGTAAATGAGTCTATGTGAATGTAATTTATATATATTATATGTATGTGTGCATTTAAGTATTCCATTATTATTTGTCTGTCTCCTTCCTCCATTTGTGCTCTTTTCCTCTCTTAGCTCTGTTGCCCCTTATTAAGACATAAAGCTTTGGCCCTGATGGCTGATCTGCAGGTGAAGAATGTCACATAATTATGAGGTGTAGTTGGCAGTACCTTCATCCCAAATTATAGATGAGTCTCCAGACACCACAGTACACAGAAGAATAAGAAGGGTGGTGTGTGTGTGTGTGTGTGTGTGTGTGTGTGTGTGCGCGCGCGTGCGTGCATGCATACGCACCCGAGTACAGGTTTTGCTAACATTTCAGTGGAAAATGGAAAATGTCACCACAAGAATAGTAAATGCTGGACATCCACACAACATAAAATGCCCTTTTCTTGCACAAGTTAGCTTAAAAAAAGCTGAAAGTGCAAAATTCTTTTGTTATCAAGAAGTATGTTTTGTTTGCTTTAAAGTTTGGCTGGGGGAACAGAAGATTGTGTGTGTGTTTTCATTTCTGGCTGCAGGTTAAGTGTGTGTGGAATAGAAAACAATTTATCAAAGCTTAAGTGACATCTAAACATAGAAATAATGAAAGTAAGTCCAGGAGACTAAAAACAAAATATTTATCACCTTGTTGACTTTTGATGATTAATTATCACTATGAGAATAAATTTTAAAAAACATCTGTGCATATTAATCCATTTTATTTCACAACACTGAATATAAAAAAGGTTCAGTTTGGGACTTTTTGACAATGTAGTTTTGATGAGAACTGTGAGAGTGGAAAAGAACTGCGCTGGTACACTCTTGGTCCAGTCATGGCCGGTGTAGCGCTCTGAACACTCTGTAGTTTGGTGTGTGGGGCTCTTCCAGATGTTTCCATTAATTGGGGGAGGCTCTGATTTGTCTTTACTGACGGTGTCCGTCACATCGACTCTCACTGTTTGAAATGATATCAGAGCTTCACTAGTTTTGAAACAGTATTGATAGAAATCTTCATATTTACATTTCAAGTTTTTATGTTTTTTATTCAGTACTTGGCTTTGAAAACCAAGTAAGATTTATGGAAGGGTGATGAAGGATGGGAAATCACATTTATCTGTGCAAACAGACAGAAGCACACACTCACTTTGGGGAGAGAAGGAGGGAGTGGGCAAGAGATGGGGGCCAATGGCCTTGCCATTCTGAGGGGAGCTCCTGCTGGAAGCTTTAAATCCTGGAGCAGCTGCCTCCTGAGATTTTTCAGGCGAGAGCAGGAAAGACCAGAGATGAAAGTCAGCTGCGTGTCTCGCACCATGTCCACCGTCTTCCAAAGGAAGCTTCTACTCTCTTGGCCCGTATGGGTGCCACACTTTATATCAGTGCAGCCAGCAGTTAAGGCACTTCTTTGAATTAGAGACACATTTGCTTTGTTTCATTGTGTGAATGCAGATTGACCCCCCCCCCCCAGTATCTCTCGACCAAATGCACACACCCCTCCACCTCAAGGCAAGCGGGACTCCGCATGAGTGATGCCTCCCCAGGGGGCTGATATTTTATAGTTTGTGTCCATCAGTGCCATCGCCTAGGGCGGCAGGGTTGACAGTAAGTGCTCTCAACATCAGTAACACTGATTCATCTCAGCAAGACACAGATGAGGGAGGAGGGGGTTGAATTGGTTGGGAAGTGTTGGAAGGGAAGGGGTCAGGGGACAAGAAGAGAGAAATGGTGGTTTTGGAGAGAAAGCTTGTCACGTACCAGAGAGGACGTGAACGCTGGGGGTGCCGTAGAGAGTGAGCAGGATTTGGTGTTGGCCAGTGAGGCCCGAGGAGACGGTCAGGTGAAAAGTCCAAAGGAGCAGCTCATTGCAATGTTTTCCTAGGAATCCGATAGGTCCGAAGAAGGCTGAATGTCTTGTACCCGCATCCCCTGCGCTAACACTGCACTTTCTGAATCTGTCCAAGCAGCCCTTTCTATTTAGTGACACCTTCCCTACATATGGTGAGAAAATGGGAAGAAGGGAATTTGAACTCTGGTTTCTAGGATTCGCATAATAAGCAATCAAAATGTCACCTCACCCCAGCAATCCTATCTTTTTTCATATGGGGCTCCTGTCATTTTTTCTTGTCAGCAGAAGGCAATTTGCTGTATTGTGATTCAGTCAGAAAGCTTGGCAGTGAGGTGTCTGATAGGTCATTACTTCCTCCCCACCCCCCCCCCCCCCCCTTCCCCCCCNGAAGCTTCGGCTTTCTTCTAAACTAAACGCTAAAAGCCACCCCCCCCCCCCCCCCCCAGTCACTCCCCACCGTCCCCCACACGCACCCATCTCCATCTGAACCTGGCTGCTAAATTAGATAAAGGGGCTGTGCTTCAAGGCCACTGATTAATAAAAGATGCGACGGTCCCCAGTGGTGGCCTTTCTGGGGAGCAGAGAGGAGGCCAGGGACAGATGACGCCATTTGCACTCGCACAATGGCCAGGAAATGGGAAGAATGGCAAATCATGGAAATATAACATTTTAAGCTTCACCTCCCTTACCCCTCCGTGAAAGCTTGCATGCATTATAAAGCCTAATGACGCCCTTCTAAAGAAGGGGAGACGTTTTTATTTTTGTTTTTCAGAACTCACTGTTTGCATGGACATTTGTCCTCCAGTGACACTTTGTGTAACTGTACACCTTTAAAAATGTACTTTAGAAATTATCCAGATTTTTATTACTTCCATTCTTATCTTCTATCTGTGTTTGTCTGAGTAATTGCATGTAAAGTACAGACAAAAAAGAAAATTTTTGTTTCTTTCTTTGTGTACGTGTATAGATTATAAGTGGAGGTGTCTAATTTGGATTTGTCTTTGTTAACCAGCAGGAATGTTAAGTGTTCCTCATTTTCTTTAGTTCTGTGCCTCATTCAGCTGTAGTGCTCCGTGTAAAACCTGTCACTGTTTCTCATTTTCTGGTGAAAATCATCTGGATGAAGGGCTACAGATGGTCGGGACCCAGGGCTGGATATCTTTTCAATCTGCCTTTTATGAGACCATCTGAATGGAGTTTTGTGTGTATATTCCCTGGTCATGTGTAGAGAAAAGTAACTTTGGTTCCCCACAGGTAAAGGGAAAAGGTATGGAAAATTTTCTTGGGAATACATTTTTCTGTAATACGGTTAGTTTGGTTATTTTTGCACCAGAATGAAAAGCATAAACAGAAATATTCCTGAATGTTTTTTAAGGGTAGTTAGATGTATACAGAGACAGCCAGATAGAAATAACTGTAAAGGAGCAAGGAGATAGATGTGGAGGGGTGCATGCTGAACAAAAGATGCACAGTGTTCTCTCCATCTTCCATGCACTGTACTGAAAGTCTCCAGTGCACCATTCGCAGACGGGCTGTTTATCTTGAAATAAACTCCCCCACATGCCTGGTTCCACAGGACAGCAGTGGGATGCATATCATTTCCTATGGAATAATAGCAGTGGTATGGAAGTCGGAGAGATCAGAGGTCAGTTTTAGTAGATTGGGTTTGGCTGGGGGCTGCAAAGACATTTCTTCCCTCCATAAATAAATGGCTGTCCAAAAATATTTTGTCAAAAGGGAAAATGCAGTTAGGATAATTCAATAAATGTAGCAGAGCACTTCTGTTCATAAAGGGCATACCATCTCATAAGGAATGGAGGTATTCACACAATGAAGTCATCCAGTTTTTGGCACGGACTTGTTATATGTTGACCCTTGCATGGACCCAGGTGATCTATGTGAGTAAAGGCTACAACAAAGTCCTACACCTTCTCTTGTGACTCAGTTGGCCTCTCATCAGGGCAGGCTAGTGCGCGGCAAACATTTACAGATCCTGCAGATCTGCAGATACAGTTTTTTTTTTTTTAATTTGTTAAACTGTTGGTGGTTCCACGCATTGTTATTCCTTTCATGCGGCGCTTCAGTGCCTGCAGTGTGATGGTAACATTTTGCCTTGCTCAGGTGATTCTCAGTAATACATTCCTGGTTCCTGGATGTGCTAGTTTTGAAAATTTTACTATTACCAGGTTGTTTCATACGATATTTCAGATGAAAATGGTGGTCTTACTGTGAAAGAGAATTGTGTAAGCAAACCTCTTTTCCGTGAGCTGGAGAGCTGAAAACAGGATTTCTGCAGGTTTGGGGAGCCATGCTTTTATGTTTTTGGGGTGTTTCGTGTTGCTCTCTAGCTTCTCACCATCATGACTTGTGGGCTTCACAATTGTAGCACATTAGACTGGAGAGTAGGATTCATCTACCTTTTTCCTCAAAATAAATGTAGCATCTTAAATGAACTAACGCTTTCATCACTGCAGATGTTGGCCCACACAGTTTGCATGTGCATGAAGGATGGGCAGCAGACGCAAAGTTGAGTGCTGGAGAGGTAGAATGACAGGAATGAAGCTGAAATTCATGTACTGTAGGACTCTGAAAATATGTATGCTCAGTTCTTAACAAGTTTAATGCATTTTTCTCTTTCTTTGGCTGTGTGACACTAATTTTAATTTTGTGGGGCAGAAAGGCTAAATGCATTTTGGGGTTAATCAAAAGATTCTTGTTAGACCTTTTGCAGAGGACTCATATGGGAATGTTTTTAGGGAAGAATTTTTTGAAGGTTGTTCAGTGTTTGCCCTTTTCTGTGTGAGGGTGCAAAACGTGCTGCCCACAGCCTGCAAAAAAAATCTATTAAAATGTGCTGCTTATGATACTAGCATTATTCTTTCTAGCCTTTCTCCAGTCCCAGCATTTCCCCGCTGTTGCTGCAAGATTCCTAACCTGTCAGTCACTGGAGCAGGGCGTGGGGGCGGGGCTTGTTTGGGCCTGGAGCTAATTACAGCGTAGTTGAGCACGACAAAATAAATTTGCAACGCTGCTAATTGTGTGGCGGTGAAAACAATCATTCTCAGCAGGTGCCCAGGGGGCACGGCAGAAGGTGGGAGGGGGGCAAGGGGCTCGTGGGATGGGAGACTGGCAACCTGCCAGATGGAGGATACATACAGTCGCTCCTGCTCCCCCCACCACCTCAATTCACCAGGGAGTTTTACTCCTGTCTGAGGTGCTCAGTGAGCTCCCAGCAGCGATGCCCGACTCCCACTGACTTTCAAAGTGGGGCCAGACACTCCTAGCATGTTGCTCCATAACTCATCACAGCAGTAGTTGTTGCATGAAAATAGCAAAACAATTAGATGAGGCTGCTGAGCTTCTTCTAAGTACAGGAACAATGTCTCACTTTGGTGTGTTTATTTGCTCTAGCCTGCAGTCCTGTGGGTGGCATGGGTAAAGAGAACTGCTCTGAATCAAGTGTTTTTTTTTTTTTTTTCCCCCTAATCCTTGGAGAAGCTGTTGAATGTTGGTCTAGAAAAGTGGTAATATTTGTTTGCAGAGTATTACTGGTTGTATCTTGGAGTGTAATTCTCCTGTGTCAGTGTTCTGCCTGTGCCCCCTTGTCATAGTGTTCTGATTCTGTTTGTTTCCAGGAACAGAGGCTTGACGCTGCTGTCTTGCATTTTGTCTCCTCTCAGATTTAATTCCTCTTTACCAGCCAGATGTTTGAGAAGTGAAAACGCTGAGCTCTCCTGTGGCCTGCTGGTATGTTACATGATTTTTCTACTCTTGTACAACCTACACCGTGTTTTTCTAAAGGGATAAAAGGTGGACCAACAATATAAAAACCATGACTTACTGCATAGTGAACACTTTGTTATTTCACGGTTCACATAAAATGTTAAAACCTCACAGCAAATACAGGAGAAACTGATGTTATGTCTTCAGACACACAAACCCCCAAAACTCCTTCCCTAGCAATGATTCTGCTCAGATAAGTTGGAACAAAGACAACACATCCACGATACAACGGTGGGAGCTCAGGAGCGAAACACAAGCTGAAAGTCGAAATGTTCAGTTAAAGCAGAACTCTTCTTCCAGCAAGACATGGGAACAGGAGCCAGCCTGATATGTCACTTTCTCAAGGATTTTGTGGAGCACGTGAACTTGTGAGGAAAGGACAGTCCTGCTAGTGGTTTATAGCTGTTACTGGCATGACCTGCTCAGAGTTTACTGTTGGGTGGAACCACATTCCTTTGGTCCACAGTACTTTTAGTTTGGAGCGTAACGCGTGTTTCATACACAGCACATTTTGCAGGTACATCCCTCAAGTGGTGTTTTTTGAAACCTTTTCCTGCTTCTCTTGTTGAGTCTCCCTCCCTCGCTTCAATTTGGGTACGGTAGACTTCTCTCAACCCCTGCTCTAACTTTCTCCAGCTTGTTTGCGATCAATATGAACTATTACTTTAACACAGTTCAGCAGAACAATGAGTTAATGATTATTTTGGTTGGTACAACCATGGGAATTTGGTGGTGTTATGCAAACTAGGAATCTGGCCCAACGGTTTCAGCTTTCTGATGAGAAGCTTTTCGACACATTAGTTAGGTATTTCACTGGATTTCTGCAGGGTTATTCAACCGTTTTTGCACTGCATGTCAACTAAATTGTTCATGCTAGCAAATAGTATATCCACTGTGTGATCCTGACCATCATGTCGCTCCTCCCGTGTGCCCGACATACGTTCTCAGGCGCTCTCCACAAGTGAAGTACTTTTATACCCAATACAGAAACCCATACGTTTAAAAAGGGAAGATTTCGCCAAAACACTTGTACCAAATAACCTTTGTGTTCTGAAAAGAAGTGGTAGATTGTGGAGCCTTGGTTGTCGTGTTGTCAGCATGTGCAATTTTGATGCACTGCAAACATGTAGAATATCACACCATGCAAAAGCCAACGGTTAATTATTTTCTCCCTTTGTTGAAATTATTTTTCCTAATACAAGTTATTTGATAGGAAAGTATCCTGTAAATCTACCATCACCGCACAATAATGTGGCTGTTTTTTCAGGGCCAACATCTTAATGAAAAGCCTTGACTGAGTTGAAGAAAAAAAAAATCACACTTGTGGGTCTTTATTCTGTAACAGTGAGATGCTTTGGCTACTGAGTGTTCAATAATTGATAAATGTTAAGCTTATTTTATATAGGTATGCTTGCTTTGCAGTAAGAAATGCTTTCATAAAGCCAGGTCTTTCTTGTCCGTAAGTGCAATCAACTGGAAGAAGAGATTTTTTTTTGTCAGCTTGGCTGAAATGTGTGTACTGTTTCTGCCTTCAGCTTCTCCAGTTGTGCATTCAGTAGTCCAACACATTGCTTTTTCAATTTGCCCCAGTTTATTTATTCACCACTATACACTCAGCTACACCTTTGTGTGGCACTAATATCGCTCATATGGTGAAAATGGTCAGGGTTGTGTTTCTGTAATATCTAACACTGGGTACATGTGCCACTCCACCTGTCTGCAAGTTTGTTTCTGGTTAAAACTATAGGGGTAGACTTCTGTGGCTTGGAGCATGTGGTGTGTCTGTGAGAGGACTTGTCAGGTGGACTATTTGCATTCATCCATGTGTGCAGTGGTTTTGCATTCAAGGCACTTTGTCCAGGTACAGATCATTCCCCAAAGTTATCGTTTTCCTGTCAGGAAAACCTGGTCACATTTCATACCTACTTTACCCATTAGCAGCATATTCACTTTTGAGAGTAAAGGAGAAAAGAAAAATACAGTCCCAAGTTCATTTTGTTGGCCAAAAAAATCCACAGTCTTACTGTGGTTCATGTGACAGTTGTATATCCACTGTGTGATCTTGATTATCAAATAGCTCCTCCTTTGTGCCCAACGCATGTCCTCAGGTGAACTCCACAAGTGCAATGCTTTTGGAGTCTGTTCAAAAATCCGCAAGTTAAAAAAGGGCAGATTCCACCAAAACACTTGTACTGAAATCCAACAGTGTGGAAGACCAGTGTTCTTTAAATCCATTGATATCCAAGTAGTCTACAGTGTGATCCATTGCCCACCTGTATCCAGTTACAGCAGCCTGTAGATACACCAGTTCGCCTCAGGTTCTCACATCCCCGCATTGTTTTGAGTTTAACATTGCGGGTGAGCACTTGTTTACCACACGCATTGCTTTTTGAGGTGATGGTGCAGACTAGCACACTGCTTTAAAGGATTCTGTTGTGAGATGGTAGATTCAGAGCAGCAAGCAACATATCTTGACTCTGCTGACCTTGCCTGAAGAATCACTCAGCAGATGAGCTGTACTTGGCTGCTTGTTTTCTCCACTTTGCAATTGTAGTCCTGGACGACCTTCTGTTTTTTCACCGTTCTGAAATTCATTTCCAGGCTGTTCAATAGTACAGAATTCAGCAGAAATTACAGTTCCTCTCAACCAGCCTCAAAGGTTGACTGTGTGTCTACGCCGCAAATAAAGGCAATGCAAAACATAAGCATTCAAGTATGTAATAACGATAACCATAAGGCAGGAATTATAATTACTCACTGACTTGTCCACAGCTTACCTGCATAAACCTTTCAACACAATTAGACGACCACCCTTCCCAAGACCCATGAGTCCTAAGGCATCCGATTTCGTGTGTGGATTTCCACACAACTCCATCAGTAGCCGCTTCGCTTCCCTCTTATAATTCCCAGTTTCTTTCCATGTGTCACATACAATGGAAACCCTCTTTATGCTAACAAACCTCGAGCAGCGCGGTTCTTCTCATTAGCAGTCCCCCCCTCCCTTCCTAACGAGAAACCGGTTACGCCGTATTTCCTCCCCCTCCCCGCCGCCAATCCGGCTTGCATGGTCCAAAACATGCCCCTCTTGTTCTAGTCCTTCTTCTCCTTCTCCCTTAGATCACCTTACCTCTTCCTCTTCTCCCTTTCTCTGTGGTAGCAGCTTCTCTCCTTTTCCCTCTCTCTCTCCTTCTCCCTTAATTCTTCTCCTCCGCAGCCTCCCTCCATCGCTCCTCCCATCTCTGTGCTGCAGGCTGCTCTGGGTTTTAGACAGATTGCTCTCACAATGGTTGATCAATATAGGTATTGATCCGTCAGCAAAATGTTTACAAATTCCGCACAGGCAGCGTCGAAGAAGAGGGGAGGAAGCAAGAGATTGGAAGCTTGGGAACAATGGCATTTGGGCATGGTGGAGCAGGAAGTGGCCCTGATTGGCTGCCCGTGTGCCTGCCTTGGCAAGAGAAACCTGGCGCAGGAGGGTTCTCTCTGTCTCCGTTATTGTTTGCTGCGCCTCCCAGCTCCCACGATGAAACTTTCCAGCCCAAGTGAGCAGTGAAGCAAACCAGAGCGCATCGGTTTAACCTTTTTGCAGCCAGATATTGGCTGCTAGCCAAAGCACAGCCCCCCCCCCCCCCCCCCCCCNGCATCGGTTTAACCTTTTTGCAGCCAGATATTGGCGGCTAGCCAAAGCACACCCCCCCCCCCCCCCCGTGCTTATTCCTTTTTCCACATATCTTCATTTGCATAAATTAGCAAGTCACAGGCGGTGCCAGCATCTTAACAAGCACCGTCATTTAATGTCTTCCCCTCCTCTCCAAGCATGCACGTGCTGTCGGACTCGCTTGTCTGCGGACCTGGCGCTGTACCAGTGCGAACCGCTAGCCTTGCCAGCGTTGGGAAATCCCGTCTCCCCTTCAGCAGCACAACAAGTGCTAACGGTGTGGAGTCGGGAGACAGTCAGCCCTGTGCTGAGGAGATAAAGATGCAACAGAAGTCACACCGACACGCGGCAACCTTGGATTCTGCAGTACTCCTCTGGATTTAGCAAAACTCACCACCGTAGTCAGCTGTTGCACGCAGGGGGTTAGACTGCACTTCCTCTTCCCCGATTGTCCGATGCACCTGGGGATGAGACAAAAACAGGTGTGGCTAACAAACCCACAAGATATGGACAGTGGAAGCACTTAGCGCTGTGTGTTGCTCTTGACATTTTCCTGGTTTTCAACAATTATTTGTTTTATAGTTTCTTTTTTGGATTTATTATTTCCACACGGCCTGTTTTATATTACACTAAAACTCGTAAGTCCTAAGTGTGACCTCCTCACACCTGGTCACCTCTGACTGAAAGGGTGCCAGAAAGTCACATCAACTTTGCACGACACAAGAGCATCTAGTGTACAACCTAAACACACAGAAACTCCAGCATCTTCCCTTTTGTGGAAGAAAAAAATAAGTGAGAAAAATCACTTAGACTCGATCTTAGTTTGTGATACAGTTGTGGGTGCCGATGTATTAAGCACAGAAGTTGAAGGAGGACCTGATGTTTGTCACCTGACAGACAGCAAGGTTGACAGTTGCTGTGGAGAACTACGTATTTTAGCCTTTTAATTGATGGCCTTGTCACTCATTTTTCTCTTAGATGGGTACGACTGCTGTTAGTTTATTGTTTTCTGTAAAGTACTATTATTGTTGAGTGTTTATTGGAAGCTGACTATGAATATTAAGCACGTTTTCAAGATTTCTTCCTCTCAGGCTGAGAGATATTCTTGGCAGTTGATTTCTATTTAGTTACCTGCTATTCTGTACCATGTTAAAAATGAGCATCTCTGTATGTGCAGGGCTCCAGAATGGTTATCTTCCAACATTGGCACACTTCTGCTGAGGGAGTGTGTGTGTTTGACCCATTTCTCTTTGCTCCAGGAGTTGTTTGAGCAGAGTGAAGAGGAGGCCTTTGAGTGAGAGGACCTCGCCAATCCTCCTTCAAATGAGCAGAAACAGAAAGGGTTTATTTCACAAGAGGCTGAGGCCTAGGCCGAGGTCACACACTTTACACTAAAATCAATTTCAACCCAAGCTGCGCAACAAAGCAAGAACTTGCTCTCCTGTCAGGAGCAGTGAAGATGGAGCCTCTCCTCTTCACCTTTCAACTCTTCTCATGTGCAGTTTCTTCTTCTGTTTTTTGTGAAGCCCTTTGGTTTCCCAATTTTTAGTACTAAAAGTATTATACGTAGTGTTTTGTATGCCTCTTCCATAAGACATTGCTGGTGAATTATGTCATTATGGAATGTGTAGAAATGAAAGGGTACATGTTTGTACTGTGTGGGGGAGGATAGGGTATCCCTGTTATGTAGCTGTGCCCCGTGTGGAGGTGGTCAGTGTGCTGGGGGTGTTAGCGATTGTGTCTCTGGTGTGTGGCTGCACTCTGTGCCCTGTTCCCCTCCAAGTCCAGACCCAGTATGAGGAGAGAGGAGGTCAGAAGCCTTCGGCTGCCTTTCCCCTGCTACTCCCAGGGCTTTGTGCTGTGCCTGAGAGTACCAGCTAATGCGTCTTCTGGATCAACCTCATTCCTTTTCCACTTATATTGATTTTGGCAAGAAATAGAAGCAGCAAGAAAGAATGGGCCTTTTCAGGAATAAGTTAAACGGTCAAGTAGTAGGTAGAAAGTGGCTTTCATCACTTATTGACGAGGTGGAAAAATGTCACTATTATGGAGGTCTTTTCAGGAGATACTGAGCTGATTGCATGAGTGCCCTCAGGTCAGGGCAGAGCGCGTTTCCTCTGCAGTCACACACGGAAGCGTGAAAGGCCAGTGGAATCCGTTGAACTGGTGAAGGTGTTCCTCTACTGGTCCCTGTCGTTGGAGGAGCTTTTCAGTGGCTCCCAGTGGGAAACTCTGGTGAGCGCATTGTCAGCAGTCATGCGCTTACACGTGTGGCACTACTCCCCTGTGGAAGAAGGTCCCCACGTAGGTCTGGCAGAAAAGCAGAATGTTCTGTTTTGGTCTTAACAGATAACACTCAGTCGCCAAATTTCAATAATTTCATTTCAGCTCACTCAGTCAGAGAACTCGGAGCTTTTTATAAACCTCGTGGGTTTAAGCATAGATCAGAGAACCACTGGTGTTCTGACATCAGTGCGGGTTGTTGGTAACCGGTTTGCGACAGTTGTTCTCCCTAAAAGCGCGTGAGGTGTGGAGAGTGTGAAGAAATGCTCTTTCAGTTGGATTCATTAAAAAGGATGGATGCAAAAACAAAAACCATTTGTCTGATATTAGAATTGGGATTTACAGTGAGAAGCTTTATAAATAAACCCTCCCACCAAAGTTCTTCATGAAGAAAGAAGCTGTTCTGCAATAGAAGGGTGTATGAACACCCATTTCCCACAGCAGAAGGTCAGAAGCCCCAAGAGTTCAAGTGTCTTTAGTGCTGATTTCAAACCATAAATACCGGTCAAAGTTTCTTAAAAATCCATGGCATCACTCTGGAACATTTTCTCTCACAAACACAGTAAATGCACAAAAATTAATACAAATTTCTGAAAGCATTATTTTTTTGTTTTCTTGAGGTATATCTTGTCAAGTGAAATCTATTTTAGTTATACACTGTTTCCTGTGTTTTCATTATGAAAACTCACCCGCTACACCCTCCCACACATCAAACAACAGGTTTATGCTGGATTCCATTTTGACAGGCTAATGCATACAGCACAGAAGCCTCTCTGGCGGGGATAGCAGAGTGCAGGGAAATGAGAGTGTGTGGTGAATGTCAATGTGGCTCCCTCTGGCCCGTCTGCTTCGATGCCATGTGGTAGCGGGGGGTAAATTAATATGTGGGCGGGGGGGACGCTTATCTTTCAGCTCTGGGCTAGTTTTGCGTACTCAAAGAGAGTGCTATAGCATCACATTGATGCCCCACCAATGCTCCCAGTCAGCAGGCTGAAGATTCATGCACGCTAAATTGGTGATTTTTCACTCACTTTGTATCACTTCTGTCACCTCTCAGAAACACAGACAGAGAGTGTACCCTTCTTGTTATCTGTGCCTGAGACTGATGCTGATAACTGGTCCTGCTCTGGCCTCCTGTTTCTGCTGCGCTTGCAGTTTCGGCTCCATCGCAGTAGCCCGTGGGTGTGCAGTACCTGCTGTGGTCCCTGCTGAACCTCCTCTGCACACCCACCACCCAGTTCAGACATGGTTGCTGTAAATTGACTCTAAGTAGAGTGGTAGTCGGCGTGGTGATATGAGTGTTCTTTAAGGGAAGACATTCCACACGTACGTAGGGTTCACAAGCCTTGTATATATCGTGAGGGACAAAGAAAGTGTTGGTTCAGTACTGGATTTCTCTTCTGCAAAAGGACTGAAATGTGTTCAGACCAAGGAGGAGGCTTGGTCCCTGTGTTACTGTCTAACCTGACAACTTTGAGGAATAAAGTCCTGCTCTGGCGTTCACTGAGTGACACAGCCAGAGCCTGCAGGATTGGGGGGCCATAAGCGTGTTGAGCCAGCCGTTTGTGATTGTGGTTCCGCACTGAAGAACATCCTTGGCTGCTTGGCGAAGGTGCGCTGGTTTTGGTGAGCAAAAAAACGCTTCCTGTCTCCTGCTTCTTCTCTCTCATTTTGATGCGCCCATGATTGTACCCTCTACTTATATTGCTAAAGCAGTTGTCACAGTGAACACCATAATTATTAACTTAGCAGTTAAATAGAAAAATGCAAAATAGAGCAAGCAGTGAGAATGACAGGGGATGGTTCAGTTCCTTTTTCTCATGTGTCAGAAACTGGAATAAACTGTACCTTCCCATTCTGCCTCATTAACACCAGCTGCTTCTTTCTGACATAATTGTATGGGTTGAGGTGATTCGCAGCTTTGGCAGTCACGATAATAAATAGTTCTTTGAATATTCTGCTGATCACTTTCTAACACTGCAGTTAAAATGAAGCAGGATATTCAGGGTTCGTGACTCAGCGAGACAAACATGGCAGTGTGGCCCAGTGCTCTTGTGTTTCTGGAGAAAAGATGAAAAGAGATTGTGTGTCTCATATTCTCAGATTGTGTATCACATAAATGAGAAGCTCCAGTCCTGCAGTAGACAGTTGTAGTTAAGATTCCTGAGCAGCTGAAGAAAGTTTGGAAAAGCTGCGGAAACGTGTGGAATTTCTTGATCATTTTCAGGTCTCACCTTTTGGTAATTTTATGCCTGATTTAGCAACGCAAAACCACAAAGGCAGACAGTAGATCCAAATTTATAAGTCCACCATCATATGGATAACAGCTACGAATGATGTTTTGGAAGGGCTAATATATTCTAGCCCAGTTCATAATTAGTTTTTGGGACTGACAAATGTTTGACATGCTTTATATAGTAATGAGATTACCACTCGCTGTTTGGAAACAGTGAGCTTATTTATTTGTTGATGTATAAAAGTAAAATTTTTTTAAAGTTTATTGAATGAGACTTAGCATTTCGGTATAATGATGCTGTATCCATTGTCTGTCAGTTTTAACAGACCCATAGCAACTGCCGCGAAAGGAGAGACGGGCGGAAGTTGGATCGTGACACAGTCTTTCGAGTAACAAACTTCACGAAGAGAGCTAGCATGAACAAAGTGCTTTTGTAGAGCTAGCATACAAATTAGAATCTTGTGTGAATAGTAAGCTGTGACGAGGATTCTTTATTGTGCTTTCTTATTTACAAAGTGTCATACATACCGCTGCCAGGGGACTCTGAACATGCAGTTGTGTGCACAAGGTGTCCCGGCTCACCAGAGAGAGGAACTGTCTGCCAGCCTGGCGTCTGCAACCTGCTCAATAGATTAGAGAGAGAGAATCTTCCTTTCTCTTTCCATCCAGAAGCCCATCTGTTGCATCCCAGCCCACAGAGCTGTCATGTCTCTGACATTTACATCACAAAAGAGCATTTCACCAACAAATAGATACAGACGCAAACACACAATACTTGAAATACAGTCACTTACTCGAATGCCACCATATTTTTTTTGCAGGCAAACATTACACAAGTGTCTGCAAATAGAACTGATGACAAACCCCTGAACTCTGTTGCAAACTTTTTGACTAACAAACCGACTATTGGTTTCAATTAAACCCCTTTAGAAGGAGCCCAACAGTATAGCCCTCAACACCCTAAGAATCAGTGATACGTACTCAGAGCAAGTGTCACAAGTGGATGTAGAGGGCCTTTAAAGACGTAAGTGGAGTTTTTTCCTGAATTTATTCACTGACCCAGAAAAGCACCCAGATGCAACTTGTTCTGCACGTGCAATTTATTACAGATCTCAGAGACAAAAAGAAGGGAAAAAAACAGGCCTGGGTCAGGAATTGGAAGGAATTTTTCTGTTTTCCAGACAACCTGTAATATCTGTGTGCTGCCATCTGCCCTGGGAGGGGTAGAGTGAATTGGAAACGAAAGCCTTTGTTTTATTAATCAAATGTTAGGAAGTGTGTTTCTTCTAAGGTTTTGGACTGTTGACAGGATTTTATTGCTTTATTAAGTACTTGCTTTAAAACAAATTCCTTAAGGTGACTCGCAAGGTTACTGAGCCCATCCTTTAGTTGGAGCTCCACCCTCGAGTGAACATACTCTTGTGATCTGTGGGACAGTTTGTTTCAAAGACGGGGTCAGTGGAAACGTGCCAAGTTTTAGATACATAAATAAATTAATTTCCCACAAGAGTGAAGTCAGTAAGACTACGGGTGCAGAATCATTTCAGTGCAACAACCTCACCCCGGAGAGATGGTTGGGGAGAGAAAGAATGTTAGAAGTTCAGGTCCTGAAAGGGGTGTTAGCTTGCAAGGTCTTTGGAGCAGGAATGGTGCGGGCTGTGGGCATGTGGGGTGCTGCCTGCGCAGCTTCCGCCGAGGCCTGTCAACAGGCCCCTTTGTTGCATTTTTTAACAAGAGTCCATGGGGACCCCCCATTAATTGTTTGTAGGAGAGAGTTATCATTAAAAAGACTACATCATGGTGCCTTAATTCAAATGTAACAACAGCCCCGACAGAAGGCAGGAGCGCTGGAGAATCAGCCGGCGCTGGACCCCAGAGGTCGTCTGTGGAGCTCACGATTACCGCACTGCTGTAATTCCTCATAAATTAAGATGCAATCTTGAAAAGAATTCCCAAACAGAAAGAAAGCTTCAGTGCATTTCTCTTTTCGTTTTTAGGCTAATTATCCAAGCTTCTGTTATCACTGTTATATTCATCATAGCTTTCAGTATTTATAACTCTTGTTTTTTATTGCAGCGATAATGTTATTCCAGAATTCCCAGGCAGTGCGTTTGGGAGCTAAGCTGAGGGAGAGTGAAAGCAGGGAAAAGCAAAGGGCAAAACAGAGGCATCTTTGAGTCCAGCCAAACTCTCAGACATGAGTTACCGGGGAAGGTGGAGGGTGGGGGGGGGGGCATCATCAGTGATTCTGGCTACTCATAATGTACCCTGTACCTTTCCAACATATGTGTCTGATTTGTGGCTGTGCTGCACTCTCTTCTGAGACTTCTGAAGACTTGGGCATGGCCTGGGGCCTTAGGCCCCAAGCCCTCAGCCTAGGGCTGGGTCCAGCTGCTTTCCTTCTCAGACCCGTCCTGTTGTCATCTTTTTCTGTTCTGTTTTCCCTTATTCCTCATCCTTCATCGTTTTCCATCTAAACTTTTCCGTTCATGCACTACATCTTTTGGGCTTCCTTCACCTCTCCTTTGTCTCCTCTTGGGGTTCTCCTGTGAGAGCTCTACGAGGCTCTCTCATGAAGCCATCCCGTCTGCCCCCTCAGCCCTTAAGTGACCCTCTCTCGTGTGACAGTACGGTATGCAGTCGTAAAAGTCAGACTCCTCTCCTTGTGTTGCAGCTTCCAGTGTTTCAAAATATATTTACCAACCCGTGTGAAGGCTGGTAAATGAACTTTGGGATGGAAAGAGAAAACAAACATGCCCTCCTTCCAAGCCCTTTGGAGTGACGGTGCTATAAATACACCAGCTTGGCACTCTCATCCCACACTCCGTGGCATGGGAATGACCCTCTCTCTGGGTGACCACAGGGCCACTGCTGGCCTGGTCTGGGAAAAGCCCACCCCAAAGGACACCGAAGAGGCGGAGAGTTGCCTCCTCTTAATTGCCTCGTTCTTTGCTCAGTCTCCTCGCCAAGGCCCTCCTTCTCCCACGGAGACTTCCTTCAGCGCTGAGCCCTCATCGGCAAGGACCTCCGCTGCTCTGCGGCTCATCTTCCTTTAAAAGAGTATTATACACTGCATTTAGTTTGTTTTGCCTGTGGAGATTGTATGAAGATGTGTTTTCAAAGTGTTGAAATCAGCTTTTCTTCCCCCTTGAAACACAGTTTTTTCTCTCCAAAATTGATTCAGACTTTTCAAAGGTTTATTCTTCACAGTGCCAGCTGCCTCTTTCAGTGTAAGACGGGCTTAAATTTTTCTTTTTCTTTTCAGAGCTTGAGGTTATAGTTTTAAACTGACAGACTAAACATCTTTCGTTGGCTTTTCCACTCCCATTCAGTAAATAGTTTTATGCACGCAAAGAACGTGGGTGACTGGCTCTGAGTTTGACATTTCTTTCTTCACAGATTGTGAGGGCTGCAGCAGCCAGAGTGTCAGTTAAATAGGGAGGTAATGAGGCTGGCAGCACATGCCTGCACTCTTTCATCTGATGTCTAGGCCTGGCCATGGCACTGGCTTGTTTACAGTGTGCCATCAGCACCTCGCTACCAGGGGCACGCACCGCGGTGCGCTGGCCACGCCTGAGAAACCCGCACACTGTCCCAACAACGTCTCTCTGTCCGGTTCGAACCCACTTAGGTTGATCCGTGCCCATGGGCGCCCGTTTCTGTCAGAATGTAGTTAGTGATCGTTTTAGTGGGCAGTGTTGTAAACATCTGGGCAAGGAACCTGCAGCCCGAACAGATGTTATACACTGATTTTATTACAAAGGGGAGCCACTAAACTGCTAAACACTCAGGACTGGTAGTCTGGTCTATGTTATCACTGGTAGAGACTCCTGCTAGCAGCAGCGGAGGAGTTAAACAACTTTTCTCTCCTGGGAGTGCTTTTGATCAGTGCACTCCTTTCTCTATGTGCCCCAGCCTCTGCCTCCCTCTCCTTTCCCTTCTTTTCCTCGTCCTCTTTCCCAGTTCTGCAAGGCACACTTGTTATTTTTTCATGCAAGGTTCCGTAATTAAGTTTGACATAAGCACAAGGATTAAATATGCGGTTTGGGCGGCGGGGGTGTGGGGGGAGAATGGTGCTCTGTTACGATCTAAAGGCCAGCTGTAAAACAGTACCAGACCGCTGCGTTTGCAGCAGGGAAGTCTGGGAAAAGTGCCGAGATGGAACCATGTGTTCAAACAGCAGGGGGATGTGGACAGGGCCCTGCTGCTGCCAGAGCACAGCGAAGAGTTTGGTCATTACAGCCAAAAGGCTACTTCTCCCACCCCCCGCAAAGCCTTCAGTGCAACCTTTGTGCGTTCATGGTGACTGTGTCCTCCCCAGCCAAGTGACCGCTGCCACTCGACTAACAGACTGCAGCTTCGACAGCTCACCTCGCGCATAACCGTTTATATGTTTTCTTTTTAATTGCAGTATGAAGGTTTTATAGCCATATTAGCCATTATTACATTGGAGGCAATTTGGTGGCAGGAACAGTTTACTGACAAATGTAAATTATTTCGCTATTTGTCAACGCTTTAATTCAAAGAAATGGACTTAAAAAAGAGCAGCAGGTTGGAGATGAATTGTGTCGTTTGAGCAGCAGTACAGAGAGCTAAATCACTTCCTGTTTTTATACATCCCTTCAGGTTAACAGCCCAGACTGTATGGTTAGTGGGAGAACAAACATTACTTCTTCTAGGCTACAATGTAATGTTTCTGCAATTATTGTTTTATTGACTGTTGTGTTTTTTGCGAATGAGACAGGAGAAACATTCATGGCATCAAACAATAACTAAAACTGAGGAAAAGTAGAGACACAGAAAGGGACTGTTGTTGCTGTAAAGAATTAAAATGGTCTCATGGAATAGTTTGCATTCTTCGGTGACTGGTGGAACAGTTTTAATCGTAATGAGTTAGAAAATCCATCATCTGCAGCAGAAAGGATTAGGAATGCAAGATGGCCATTCCACTGTGAGGAATTGTGTTAGGAAAATCCCTGGATGTAAAAATTACCCCAATAAAAAAGCGCTGTAGGAAATAGAGGCTTTTAACTGACACAACTTATCTTAGCAAAACAGGACGTTCATTGAAAGCACAAAAGCAGAATTGATTCTTCCTGTGAAAAACAGCAGAAGTGGACAAACTCTCCAGGTTCCACTTTGCTAGTTAATACCAAGCCAAAGGGTAGTTTTGCTCTTGTTAACGTCTTTAAGCCTTGTAAACTCATTTTTTAAACATATTTAAGCACAAACTACATTTGCTCGCGGGTGTTGATCTACAAACCTGGTTCTGATGTGCCATAACCACCCGATGTTTTGAGGGATGGGCATTGATACCACATCCATCCCCCCTCCATAGAAACTGGAATCTTAACTAAATAGAGATTCAGTCAAAAATATGTAATGTTAAAAACACATCTTTGTCACAAACACAGAAAGTAATTTGTCTCAGAACTAAATGAAAAAAACTTGAATTAAGTGATACTATTAAATTTCACAGCTCATTCAATTTTACCCTAAACTGTGTTTTCTAGCAAGCAAACGGCTACACTGATATTTCAGACATCCTCACATTTCCAAATCCTATTATTAGCAATAGTGTGACATTATAAAACAATCCTGAAACTAAAGCAGATTAGTCAAACTGTGATTTTTTTTTTTTTTTTTATGCCAGAAAAATACATCTAAAGCCATAGGTGCCTAATGAAGTAAATGCAGTGTATCAGTATGATTGAAAGTCCACTAAAAACCAGCCTCTGCTCACCAGAAGACAGTCAGCACAGTTCTGGTCATAAATGAAGCTGGCGCCATTCATATGTTTCTTTAATAGTCCTGTGCCTAAAACATCTTTAATACCTCGTACAGAATATACTCTTGAAAGTGATCTGCTACCACTGTATGTTAAGCCATGTTTCTCACTGTTCTGCCCAGTTTCAGACAAATCCTAGGAGAATTTAATTTAGAATAAACAGTGATTGAAATACCACACAAACACATTATCCACAATATTGTGGATGCATTTAAATTAAACTACTCTTTGTTGCCTACTTCTCGAAAAGGAGGCATGGCCCTATACTGAAAGTTTCTTCCATTCACAGGTTAATGTAGGGTTTTTTTTTTTTTTTAAATCTTTTGCTCAAAAGTTGCTTAGTGTATCACACTGTATATTACTGTAGTAAAACATGCAAATCATCCGTTGCGATAGCGCCGTTGTGCTCGGGGTTACACCAGAAGCGAAACGGGCGCAAACTGAACGACAGGGTGTTAGAAGGCTTGCCCAGGTCATCCTCCATCCACCAGCAAGTGTGAGACACCTCCATTAGGAGCTCATCTTTGGTTGTGTTAAGATTCCCCTGACCTGCATTACCTTTCCTTTCTTTGCCACCTGTCCTTGGATTTTTATTACATTTTTAGGCTGCTTGATAGCTACCTGAACGGCTATGGCTGTTTTGTGTGCTATGTAGATGCTGAATACTGTCTTTGGACCCGCTACAGGTCATGGAAAACAACCAATTCTGTAAACCCTACTTAGAAAAACGTGATAAATATATCACAGTTGATATGTTAATTTAGTCCAAATGAGGGCAAATCTAAATTTTTCACTGATTACTCTGAGGCCTAACACTGAGCGTCAGGGTTTATTGGGCAGAGCCTCTAGCTAGGAATGCCCACAGTGGGGAGCAAACATCTCCATGGTAGGACCTACCCTTGGCCCTGCAATTCCACAACAAAAATCACCATCCCCAACAGACCCCGATCTGATGGAAATGAATCGAAATTAGTGCCTTGTTTTGCATATTTGCCTCCTCACCCCCGTGAAGGGAGTGCGGAAATCAGATGCATTGCTACAGCATAGGAGAGGACTATTGCTGTGCAGCTGCTACAGCACGCAGCCACCCCCAGACCCTTTTCACTTCCGAGAAGGGAGAAATCACAAATCTATGATTTTTCTTAGGGCGCAATTGCGAATCGTGTGCCTTTGCGTGTGCTGTTGAGACTGGTGTGTTAAATATTCAAGGCATTTAACATTGCTGACTGATATGCAGTCCCAGCACGCAGCGTTAAGACATCTGGTCACCAGAGTCATCTTCTGAATGACAGATAACATCTGGATATTTGTACCTATTGAAGGATACAAGGCCCAAGCCAACTCAGCACTGCAGTTACACACTGTTTCCCCCTATCGATTTCCCATTAACCCCTTCCAGACAGGGAGTATCCAGACAGACACACACACACATCTGATTCATTAACCACATGTCAGTCAACAAGGTTCACAAACTTGAGTGGAGATGAGGCCCAAAGACTGAGCTCTTTCCCTCAGAATCCAAATCCTGCCTTTTCACTCCATTGCTGACTTGCACTGAACTCTGCGTCCATGTTAGCAGGAAGGTGTTGAGAATGAAGTATACTTCGCCCATATGGCATTAGCTTTGCCTTGTCAACGCTTCTGTACTGCAGCATTGTAAACCTGTGAGTCATGTGGGTGATGAATGTGCTGGTTTTCATCAAGATACATCACTGCGCCGCATGTGCGTACATTGCTGTGTGCTTCACTCCAGGAATGTGGCAGCGGGAAAATTGATTCACAGATTTTGTTAAAACCTAATTGCGGATTGCTTTCTGTATTGCGTCCCACAAGGAGACATTCTTTAATCTGAATAAAACTCTTTTTCAGTGCATTATGTGTTATTAAAGGCATAAAATTACATGCAATTGAGCAAAGATCTTGGATTTTGTATTGATATATTTGTGTGTCTGTGTTTGAGGGTTCTAGGGTTTTTTTTTTTTTATTGAATCCAGTGAGTACACATTTTATCTGAGCGTGCTAGGCTTTCGTCAGTCGGACTCTCACGTACAAAGAGCCCAAAGGAAGCTACACAGCTGTTTGTAAAATGAGAGAATATGAAAGGTCAACACAGTTATGCCATCTTTTAACACGTTATTATTATTATTTTTCAGTTCTCTTTTTTTTTGAGCAAGATAGTCGTACTGCCCCCCATCTTCAGCATTGTAGTGAATTTAAATGAGTATAACGGCCAGGACAATAATGGTTGAAGCGTAACCCCATTGTATTCTTTGATAAACTCTGGAAAATTCATGGTATAGGCTCAGGAAAGCACTATTAAAGGGCACAATTGCCGTGCAGATCTACCATGGCAATGTTTTTTGAGTGCATCCTGGGCTGGGATTGTGTGGCAATCTTGGATGCGAGAGCCCAGTGTTATCTCTTGGAGCAGGGGTTTTGTTTGCAGGGCAGAGAAGTGAAGATTTCCTCTCTGTGTCATTGCCTTTATTTGGAGCTCAGTGGAAGGGACAATGGCAGACTAATCCCTCCTGATTCGGTATTAATATTCAAGCCTGGAGAAATTGATTCAAGCCGGAGGGGAGTTTTGCAGAATGTGTCAAAACATCCAAACAAATAAAGAAAACAAAAACAAAAAATGCAAGAGCCCAAACCCGATTCACATGCAAGGATGCGTTTGGTTTGGTGAATCATTTTTAACAGGGACTGCATATCATTTCAGCATATTTTGTGTTAATCTTCATAATGATTTCCTTTCACAAGGCGAGAGAGAAAAATAGCTTTAGAAGAGCATGTTGTCTTTGGCTATTCTGTTCACTAAGCTGGAGTTTAAGATGTGAATTTGAATATGTGCAACGGGAAATAATACGAGTAATAAAAATAGTTGTGCTAAGAACCCGTTTCTTTCCCATTGTAAGTTTTTCATTGGAAATCTTTCCTCACTTCACCGTGTGTAAGATGAAGCGATGTAATCTGATGGTCAGATCTTTTACCGCCGAGGTCTCCATGTTTAGTAAGCGAGAGATGACCATCACGCTGATTGTGGCCCAGGAGAACGGTCATCTCTGCAATCTGTGGTGAGATTGTGGGCTACATGTGCTATAAACAATGAGTGAAAACCTGCTGTGCAGCCATTGAACGTTGTAGCCAGAATGTTTATTATTTCCATACCAGCCTGGTCTCCTACTTGCGTTGCTGTTCACTTTCCACTTCATTACATTGCACACAACCACAGTGTTGAACTTGACATGGGCAGCTACAGGAACCCAGTGGAAAGAAATGATGAGGGAGGATACACAGTGTGCTTGCAGAAACAGAGACATGAAAAACTGAATAGTCACTCTTTCAGAGTGGCTTTGTACAAAAAGTTTATTAATGTCATTTTTCCACCTTTTGGTCATCTTTCAGTGGTAAAACTAGTGTTTAAAAGCTAAATAAATCCATATTTTTGTATTGATAATTGATTTTCAATACTATGTTTATACTGCACTGATTGTTTGAGGGAAAAACTGGTGTGAAGATGGCATTGTTAACTTAAATATGCGCCCGTACAGCTGAAAATGGGTGTTATCATTTGCTATTGTGGGTGAGGGGCTTTGTTGTGGTTGCTTGTCTGAGACTTTTTAACCTGGTAGTGTTTTTTTTTTTTTTTTTTTAATTGTGTTTATGATCACAAGCCACAGACTTGAATAACGCAGTTTTGTGGTTTCTTGAGCAGCATACTGTTCTGGGCTGTGTAGTTACATAACATGAATGGCACTCCACACCAGGAGGAGAATGACCGGGCAAACGTACCATTTCTCCGTTACCTAAACGGAGCCAATGGGACAAACAGGCTACAGGTTACCCCCAGTGTCCGAGACGATGGCGACTGCAGTCTGTGAGACAGACAGCTATTAGATAGTTCAGACGAATTAACCCCCGGGGATGTGAGGAATCACTAAAACTGATTTGTAAAATTATTGATCAGTGCTGTGTCCCTTCAGCTCTTCCGCCTGTGGAAGGATAGGAGCTGATAAAGGCAGATGGGCTGACGTGACAGTGTTTTCTTCCAAAGAGGACCAGCGGGATGCTTCTCCTAACTTAGGATTTATCCTTCACAGAAAACGGAAGATAAGAAACATTTGAGGATCATGTTTGACAGTGGGCTGGATGTTGAACATATACAAGATGTTTGCATACTCTACCGAAAAGCTCCGATTTAGACATATCACAGCCGGCATTATGAAAGGTGTACCTAAATCCTAGTTTAGTTTACCACAACCAGTTTATCAGAGATATGTTTAATTTCAGAGAAACACAACCATGTATCTTCCCTTCAACCGTGCCCTGGTTAACTTCCTGCTATAACCAGATAAGGTTTCCCTAAGCAGAGCAGACAATGACAAAGCAGTAAACAATGTGAGTATTCTGTTCGGTTGGATGACCTTCCTTTTCAGCAGTGAGGATTGCTCACTAAATTCCTAACTGATTAGATAGGTGACTGACCTTTACTGACCGGAGCAAATAAGGTCAGGTTGACCAGTGAGTTCTATAAGCTTGGGGCCAGTGCCCTGGTCATTTGCCTGTCCAATAATGAAGTGGTCAGTATCGGCTTTCTGTCACTCAGCAACTGCAAAGAGAGATACTGACCCATAGATAGATGCGGAGTGGACAGCAAGCGCACAGCCTGTAAATTGCGGTGGCCCTGAGAAGACCTGTTCCGAGTCCTGAAGACCGCAGTAATATGAAATGGCAATAACCGTGGCCAAACCCTTTCTTTAAGGCACCGCTAAGGGCCTTGCAAGGTTACAAGCGCATACAGTAAGGTGCACACAGCCTTGAGCAAGTATAGCACAACTCAACGGGATTTAACCTGTTATAACAAGAAACTGATCTGCCAATGTGCCAATGAATAATCCAGCCCATAAATAGGAGTCCCGTTGCCACGTTACAGTGGTAGGGGATCGCCTCCCATGTCTTTACAGCTGCGTTTCCTCCAAGTGAAATGGACTCACCTCCTTTTCATCTTCAGCAGCTCAGTCTCTGAAACATTAAGGTTTCAGTGAAAGAGTGAGCTGTCTGTTCCTCTGTTTGGCACAGAAGCTCATATTGTCAGTCACTGACAGTTCTTTTTTGGGAGCAAATGAGCCTGTTTTTCACTGCCTTTGATTTAAAGACCTTGGGGGAGAGAAGTCTGAGAGGACTGCGCAATCAGTGACCTTGAAATTTGACTTTTCAAATACACTCCGAGTTATTTCACAGCTAAGACGGAGCTACCTGTCCACTGTGGGTATCATTACTGCCTCCCACACTTTACTGATTATATTTCAGTTTTTATTTTGTTATTCTCCCACTGAACAGGTACGTGTAACTATAGTTTAGCATTTAGAAATCAGTGAAAATACCAAAAAATTCTCATAGCAGAGCATTTTATAGGCTCCTTTGTAGCAGGAGTCTGCGTGGAGCAAGACCTCCTCTTTTGGGGTCTCCACTGTATTAATGGTCAGAGGCCCCAGAGGGCTGGGGCATTCAGGCAGGAACTTGTTGTCTCTCTCTGCCATTTTCTCCCTGGTCACACGCCTGGGGTCTGAAGGGAGGCACCTGAAAGCGTTTTTACCGAGTCGCTCTCATTCACAGTGGTTTCATTCCGCCGTAAAGCCACCTCCACCAAACATATTGATCTCATTCATTTTTACTAGGCAGCACTTTGCGGGGCCACCCAGCTGCCAGGCTCCTGTGCCCTGAACAGGTGCACTGAGTCAGGGGTGAGCAGCCATGCAGCCAGGAAGGAAACCAGCACCATCCCAGACCCCCCACATTCCTCTGTCCACTAACTATTTAGTTGTCAGTGATTTGGTTAAGTGGAATTGACTTTTATCTTTAATCTGCTGTAAGGCTGCCACTGGCAATACAGATTCCCAATTCCTTAGCCCTCTCTCTCCCTGCCTCTTGTCACTTCCAACACATTGTTATTGGCAGCTGAGCCACCCTTGATCAATACAGCTGGTTAGGAAAGGCCTGCAGGCGCGTAGTGCTTTGGGGCACGGTATTGATCCAGCCCTGCTCCCCCAGGGGCTTGGTCATCGCGCTGGCGGCCGGAGCCTCTGGGAACCTGTGAGCGCCAAAAAAAAGCTGTACCATGAGGTGTTGTGGTTGAGACTTTGCACAAAATGCCATTGGTATAAATCTTTGGAGGAAACAAAAATTTTAATATGTTTTTATTAACCTTAAATGACTAAATATTTACAGTTTTTCAGGGTCCGGTGGTCTGGAGCCTGCCCTGGAAGGACAGGGCACGAGACAGGCTAAATAGCAGGTTATAACGTGAAATTCCACAAGTTTTTATAGATACAAAACAGAAGGAAATAAAGTATTTATACACTAAAATAACTATGTTAATTGTATTGCATATGTTGTTCTTTTTTAATGTTTTTTGTCCAGACAGCTTTCAGTGTTTCCCTCACTTTGAATGGTACATTACAACGCAGCTGCTCTACACATAAGTTTTAATACACGATACCTTTCAGTTAACAAGTGTGTGCACAAGGCTTCAGCTGTTTTTCGTTGCACTAATCGGAACTACTACATTTGATTATCGTGAATTATTTAGGCAGCTTGTTAACCGGTGTATAAAATGCTTACACACTGTAAATCAGATCCTCCTGCTGCTTCCATGTGCAAGTAAACAGGTGGGCCTCAGGGGCTTCGCTCCATCTCTTGCCGGCTCCTTCCTTCCACAGCATGTGCCCTGTTGTGGGCGGGGTCTATTAAGCTGAAGCAAACCCCCTCTCTCTGTCCCTTTGCCAGGACTGGGCTCAATTGTTTTTGTTGCAGTTTGAAGTGTCACTCCCGGGGGGTCCTCATCAACAAGTTAATAAGTGCTCCTGGGAACAATTAAACCCCAGTCCTTACTCTGCGCTAACCACAGACGTAAAACTAATCATGAAACTGTTGCCAAATAAAAGGGCTCCGTAGGGACAGCA
This sequence comes from Arapaima gigas, assembly GCA_900497675.1. Taxonomy (NCBI): domain Eukaryota; kingdom Metazoa; phylum Chordata; class Actinopteri; order Osteoglossiformes; family Osteoglossidae; genus Arapaima; species Arapaima gigas. The sequence goes on along the minus strand of UFQX01000572.1, from coordinate 328,480 downwards.
TAGAAATGCCATCCTGTCTCCTGTCAGTCCTTCAGCTATTAGGTAAAGCTCCACTGCTGTCAGAGCCTTACACTATGACACCAACATTTAATGCTTTGTTTTTTTTTTTTTTTGAAGAATATATTGGTAATTCAGCAGAGTCATATTGACTAAATTACTTTTGTATTACGGAAGTTCTGCAGTGCACAGCATTGCTGTTTTTCTTGGCTTTGAGTAAAAATTCAACTTAAGTGAAAAATTTAGTTTGTCTTGAAACTATAGTTACATTATATGAAATTATAATATTTCGCGATCCTGAAATATTCAGTTTCAAAGTATTTGTTTTATTTATTTGAAAACAGCTTTCAGATTTTTTGGACTGTGTTCCTCCCATTGCATTGAATGAGTTTTATAACTTACTCTGCTCATGAGAAGGGAAAACAACTCGTGTGTATTGATGTCCTGCATGCCTCACACAGATGTTGCTCTTTTCAGGTGATGCTGTCATGGTGTAACTGCCACCAGTGTCATCTTCTGCACCCACCTGTCACTCTGCAAGCTGGCTGTTCTCTCCTCCCCCTGGGCCCCTCTGCTTTGGGACCCCCAGAAAACCCACCGCACTGGGAATACAACAATTTAGCGCACAGGCAAAGACTGCTGATCGTGGACTTGTTAAGACACTGCACTGGAAAAGCACACAACCAGATCATGGTTTGTGAATATTTGTAGAAAAGGCTTGATCCTCAGGAGTGGCCCATTGCCTTTCCTTGTACTGTCTGCAAACCCCGCTGAGAAGCAAAAGGCGTGACTTTATATTGCCAGCAGCCGAAAGGAAAGGAAGAAAGAAAATACATCTTGAAATACCAACCAGGTAAGACTGTGAATTCCTTGTTTTTCCCTGTCCAGCCCTGGACCCTCTAGCTGCCTTAGGGTTTGGAAGCCGTTGGCCTCAGTGAGCGTTGCCCCGCAGTGGGACGTGCTTCTGAATCCCTGCATCCAAAACACTGGTGATAAATGGGCTCTTTTTACACTCCTCAGTTTGTTCATTCTGGATAAGGGGATTTAAATAGCTGCGGGTGGTTTGACGGATAAGTATTTACTGTAGGCCGTATGGAGAAACCGTAAAGCCAGCAGAAACACCCAACTGGAGGAGGAACGAGTGAGCTTTTCACATGCTGTTAAAGGCAGGACAGCTGTGCTTGTGCCAGTGCATTGTCAACCTGGATGGACAGGTGTGTCCATGATGCCTGTGAATCATTTGGCTGAATGAGGTGGTGGGAACAGCTGCAGCTGTGGCCAAAATGTCATTCTGTGATCGGTAGGAAGGCAGCGGGAACAGCAGATCCACATATATATGTATGTAGCACGGCTTTGTGATGGGGAAAATGGGCATCAACAGCTCGGTTGGTTTCTCCGCATACAGTGACTGTCTGACACGGCCGGGGTGCGGGTGCTTTGTGTTCATCGAAGGGCTATTTACGTTCATATGTGAACGCTGTGTGCATGGCTATTCCAAAGAGAGCACGCTGTCAGAAGTATTTAATCCATGATTTTTTTAGAAAAATAGAGCATAACCCAGAACAGGGTTATTTTTTAAGTACAATTAATGATTTAATTTGGCCCATTTGTTATGTTCATAGTTAAGATGTGCAAATATTACGACGCAGACAAAATATTGTTCGTGTTTGTGGGCGCACTATAATGAGAATGCACAGTGGAGTGAGACAAGATGTCTGACTGAGGGTTTGTAGGGGGGAAAAAAAATTTCAAATAGATATGTAAAAAAGTCAAAGTGCTGTTTTTTATTCCACTAAAACATTAAAGGGATATAATGTTCATGGCTGGGTCATTCTGATTGAATCTAAATGGCATTTATATGATTAGGCAAATAAATTAGATGTCAGGTCCAACAAAGCAAAATCATCTATATATTTTATTACTGTAACATTTTGAGTCGTTCGTGAAAAAGGACTATTTTTCTGCATCTTAGATCACCAAACTATTTTTATTATTAAAGAAAAAAAACATGTATGGATGAAAAAACTTGCAAAGACAAACACTTAAATCAAAAACATATCTATTTTCATATATACATCTCCAGGGACCATTTTTTTTATACGAACAAAACACTTCAAAGCACTCAAGTGGTACAATATCTATCTTTGTGGAACTAATCAAGGATGTGAGCTGAAATTTATTTCTGCGACCTGCATCGTGAGCCCTGAAGGGTCAACTGTCTTGCAGCAGGACAAAGATAATATACCAGAAGTCATGAGCAGGACAGAGGGCTCCTAGCCCTCCCCCATCACCCCTCCTCCGTCGCCTGCTGCTGGAGATGTGCTCGCCCAAGGGTCGCACACAGGGCCCTCTGTGCGTCGCCTAGGCAGCGCCGTAGCCGGGTCCCTTGCCTTTGTGCCGCGGCCCTCCGGAAAAGACATGCATGATTTCATACATGAAAGATATATGTAATTGGACAGGGCCTCTGCAGCGCATTTACAATTCCAAACAGAATACATTCAATGCAGGTCTCTTTTATAGGGTTGGGGGTCCAGGGGGGCATGCTTGCACTTATCATGTAAAATACAAAAATATAGGGTGTAGATATTCCAGTTTTTTTTTTTTTTTTTTTCACGAATTGTATGTGGACGACATGCTCCTGATCAGAACGACTGTGGTCCTGGCTGCCCACTTGTGCGGCGCTCGGGTTCGAGGTGACTGTCACACCTGGACGGAGATTCACTGCAGCCTTCTTCAGTGGTAACACAACCATTTGTGTGTTTTCCTCGTGTGTTTTCACGAGTAGTTAGAATCCCCAACTCCCCCCAGCTGCCGCTGCACCGTGGGGTGCCGTGGCAGCCCCGGGCAGAGAATGACTGGACTCTTGTACACCCTGACCCGACACAGCCACCGAGAGGGTCCGACATTCTGTCACGAGCAGATATCGCCTGTGGCTCAGCCTGAGTCCGAAGGCGCGATTCTGATTTATCTGGGCTGGTCTGATGCCGCTTTTTTTCGTGCTTGAAACAGACGTGTTTCTTTTGCCTTTGAGCAGAATCAGAGCGCAGCACCTCACGCTGCAGTCAGGGCCCACTCCCTCGCAGGCCCCCCGTGGTGCCGTTAATGTGCTGCGGAGGTAAAACACCTCTCATGTTAATCAGCCTAACAAGCTCACGCCTGGCTGTGAAACAGACCCCACCGTGGGTTTATTGGCACGCGGTCCCCGCCTCCCCATTAAGGCACCTCCCTTTTCCCCACGGCTGTAGCGGAAACCCCGCCAGATGGTCTGGTCCAGGGGTCAGTGGCCGCAGGTCAGCCTCCTGCCTGTTTCCCTGCTCAGACCGTCCTCATATTCTGAACGCAGCAGCCAGAGAGAGAAGTCGAAAAGGGATCAGGTTGCTGTGTATCAGACGGCCGGTGTTCCGTGATGCATTCGATACAAGAGACCCCCTGAAGGGGCGTTAACAAGTCGGATAGAACACAGGTGCCTGCTGCCGTTCACCACGGGGCACGGTGAGAGCGTGTGGGAGATGCTCTGAACGCGCTACTTGGCGCGTGTGTGGCAGTGAGAGGGGGGAATTGATCCAGGGAGTTCCAATAATTCCTGCACCGCAGGGGCCAGTGACTCACACGTATCGAGACTGCGGCTGCTGCTCTGATTCAAATTTTAAATAAGGGAAGGAAAGGAAGGAAAATATGCTAAACTCAACCGTAGTTTTGATTTTGAAGCAAATAAATACCAGTTACAAAATGTAACTCTCTCTCCAATTTTTAGCTAACAGTACCATGTGCATTTTATCCCTCTGCTGTAATCTTGCTGGTTATTAGGTTAAAACGCACTGGATCACAAATTAATCACAGCTTCGCTTAAAAAAATTGAAGCACTGAAAGATTTGTCGAAGAAAATAAATTTTACTGTTGAAAGCAAAGGTACAATTCATTAAAATGTACTTGAATGAAAATGAATGCATTATATTAAAGTCGACAGTACATAGTATTTTAAGCGAACTGGCAAAGAAAACATTGAAATTTGCATTTGCTATAAAGAAAAAACTTCGTAATAAAAAAGTAACAATTTTATCTTGTAAAAAGCTTCCAAGTTAACTGTAAGAGCTCATTCAATAAAGTTTCTTTGTGAGCACGCAGTTACATCAGTTAAATGTGTGCATGTAACACATAAACACTGCAGTTTTTTAACCATTTAATGTAATTTGTTGATCTGAAATGGTGAGTAAATAAGAGTAAGTCAGATTAACAGTGGAATGTGGTAAATCAAATAGAATTCAAAAATGGGGAAACAAAGTCACTCAGCAGACTTCTTTCTCTCTTCACTCTGTGTCTCCAGGGGGGGAAAATATAACGTTGTTTAGTTTGATTTAATCAATTACACCAACAGAATTTGAATAGGTTAAAATAATATACTTTAAAATGCATAAATGAATATAAATGACTGAGTTTAAAATGTTAGTTTCAGTTTAGGTATTTATACAGTCTGACCGCTGAACAACACATTTGGGAAAGTGGGTCTGTGGTGTTTCCCAGCAGACATGTAGTGAAGTCATGTGTTGTTGTGGTTGTGCTTGTTGTGTAGTGGAGGTGCCCACAGGCTCACTGTGAGCGGCCTGCCGAGGCTCTGCTCCTCATCCCTGCTGTCAGCCCGCATTTTGTCCACCCCGTGTGCCGTGGGGAGCTGAGCTGAGCCGAGCCCCCCCCCCCCCCCCCCCCCCCCCCCCCCCCCCCNCACCCCGTGTGCCGTGGGGAGCTGAGCTGGGCCGAGCCCCCCCCCCCCCCACACACACACGCGCGCACGCACACACCACACACTCACGCGTGCACTGGAGCCCCTGTCCTGGCCCTTGCTCTCAAGTGAGACAGTGACAGTGGGTGTGGACAGCTGTCCACACGGACTGACCGCCAACCGGAGCCGTGTCTCTGCCGTGTTTCACAAAGGCACAAAGAAATACAGTATCTCCGTAGCAGAGCTGTGGGCCGCGGACACTGGCCGCCCTGGTCCTGCTCTCCTTACGTACAGGACTAATATTAACTGTTAACACTGGGCTGCAGGAATTACTGTCAAAAACAAAATAAAGCTTTGAAGCACCTGAGATATTTGACTTTTTAGGGATCAGCATTTGTTCCCCAAAGAGGAAAAATGCAACATGTGAAGGGAAGGTGCAGCCTGAGGTCAGTAGTTGTATTTTGGATGAAAGGAAAATAAAATCTCCTTTGATTAATTACACGGGGACCCATTTCTGGTCCTGTTGGCTGTTTTTACAGCAGCAGCATGTGTGGTGTGTCTGTCCTGTAGGTCACAACTACACCTGTCCTCATCGTTATTTTTTATCATTATTATTGCTGTTTGTCACCTGTCTGAACCGTTTATTTCCATCATATTGATACCGAAATGTATCAGATGGAAACAGGTCAGGCTGTGTACAAATTTGTAATTTCTAATTTTACTTAAACGGAGGTTTGCATATTTAAAACGCATCTTTAGCCCTTTTTTTAAATAGTCTTGTCCCCCCCCCCCCCCAAAAAATGTTTCCTTTGAATATAGCCGCTAAACCTCCTTCTAAGGAGAATTATTCCAAAAGTTACATTTAATATTTTTTAACCTGTAATAAACACGTGCCATAAACAGGTAGTAAATAATGAAACATTTGGGGTCGCACCGGGCTTGATGGCATTTAATACCGAATTCGGTGATGTGACGCCGATCAAATTCTGAACATACAAGTCATACGTTTTTCGCTGGGTTTACAGCGGTTTCTCGTGATCAAAGTCCCTGATCCCAAACAAAGACTCACACACACACACACACACACACTTACGTGAAGTTTTAAATCTACCGTCGTCCTTCTCATTATTTTTTATTACATGCATCCGTTTAGAGTTTCATTTCAAAATACTATTTTAAGTTTATTCCAGCTATATTTTTTTACAATAATGTATCATCTGAATGATAATTTAGGTTGCACTTTCTGCAATAAGGATTATATTCTTTGTCCCAAAACTCCGTCAAAAATATTTCACATTAGTGCTTTCGTTAATAAAAAAACACATTCTGTGCGTTTCAGTGCTGATCCCGGTTATACTAATGTGAAACGGGAAAGAAGACGAATATTTCTAATATTACTGTACTGACACACGACTTCAGTTGTCCACAAAGTGTTTCCAAAAAGGCGTTTTGTCCCGCTTTCATAGGAATAACAACTTAAATGTTTTAAAGAAAAAAATCTAAGTGCCCAGTACGACTGAAAGGACAAATGCCGAATTTATAGCACTGATCCAAATTTGTAAGGAAAACGGTGAAGATCAGTGAAACCGGCTGATTTGTACAAATAAAGGATGAAATGAAATTAACGTTGATTTTCGTGCTTTGCGTTCAAACTTGTAAATTAACTGCTTTAGAAAAGTGAACAATAAAAATCCGAATTTGTTATTCGGTACGTGTTTTTATATACTGAAGGTATTTTTATAGTGTTAGTTAAGCAGAACTTTATTGGACTAGAGCAGCCTAAATGATCGCCGCTTCCTTCTTGAATTCCTCTCAGGTAACGTGTAAGATCAGAAATAAACAAATGTTTTTAAATAAATAAAATAACTGCACGTGTGTGCTGTGCCAGTCCCTTTATTATCTCAGGTCCAAAATATAGGTGTTTGTATGTTTTATTGAGAACAGCAAGATGACGAAATAAATATATAAGGTTGCTGTCATTTATAATGTTTGTATTATAAAATGCACAGTATTTGTTAGTTCGGGTGATACGCAATGAGTTTAGAGAATTTCTTCGGTAAGATTACAGGTTCGCCTCAGTATGAATTATTTTGAATTACGTGAAGAATGAATAGACACAAACGGGGTCACAAGTTAATGCAAAACTTTTAAAATAGTTAATTCTTAAGAAAAGACTGTCCATACATTATAAAAATCATTCCGTGCACAGCCCCTAAAACAAATGCTCAACGGCACACGAACGTGCGTTTCAGGACGAGAAGAGGCGTTTTCCTCCAGAGCGGACATTGAACGGGATTTCATGTGCAAACCCTGCAGTGTGAGCGCCGTGTCCTATTATTTCCGTTGTGTTTTTAAGCTGCGTGCTATTTTTTATTCTTCTTGTCTCGATGTGGTGTGTATTGCTGTGTATTCTTGTACAGCTCCGCGTGGTGTGCTGTTTACGCCTAAATTCAGCTCCACTTCAGGCACAGCTTTTAGTGCAGCACATTCACTTTATTATACGTACATGTGCTGCTTCCTTCTCCATCGCTCGTGTGTGTGTGTGTGTGTCCCTGGTTTCATATGCTTACATGTATGTTGTGTGTGTATGTGTCATTGGCAGTGTTACAAACCTGAAGGCGGGGCAGGGTGTGTGTGCGTGTGTGTGTGTGGGGGGGGCGGCTTAGAGGGGGACGGCCTTGTTGATCCCCGCGGTTCGAGTGAACATCAGAGGGCGCTACTGGCGCACCTGGCAACCCGGGGATGACACCGCTCTGCCCCAACGGCCACGGACCCTCTGCTTAGTGCGGCAGGGCCATAGGGCACAAACCGGGCCGGACCGAACCGCCGCTCCGCTCCGGCAGCACACAGCAGCTTTTCGAGCAGAGGGTCCTTCCCCGCAGCCCGCATGAGTTGAATACAGAGCTCTGGGCTCCGGCACCTGCAGACGCAACCGCCGCTACAGCTGAAATGATAGCATTTCCACGTTTTTATTTGTGGTTCCTTCAACACGCGGTTTCCTCCTTCGCATAAGTTCAGAATCCCAAATTCTTCAAATTAAAATGTCCTTCATTAACCTTTGACGATGCGGGGGACATTAGCGGACGGCAGCTTTCATCTGAAAATGTTTTCACGCCTTCTGTCTTCTGCACACACGGCCAGACACGCGCTCTTTGCCTTTTATATGCCATATATTTTTGGAAATCAGTCACTGTCCTGATGCACAGCTACTTACCGTTGGGTGCAATAAATATTAGCAGTTAAAAACTCTAACCGAAATTTAACGTTGCAGAATTTAATGATTTCCTCTTAAATAGTTCTCAGTTTTTTTTTCCTAGCTGAATAAAATATTTTACACGGGTTAAACTTGCTAGGCTCTGACAACTAGCCAGTGAATGGTATAATGTAGATAAACTCCTGTTTTACATGCGGACTCGGTATTTTTCGGCGTCACCCGGTCCACGTGCCGTTGCGGAAGTGCTTGATTCCGCTCTGCGTGTGCGGTTTAAAACTGTATTCTCCATTAGTGCTGCGTGAAACCCCCGCAATATCCGCATCTTCTGCCACGAGCTCCTCGTATTAGATAACCCCCCCCCAAAAAAAAAAAAAACCTGAAAATCGAGGTGTGGCTGCAGGAGGGTTTGTCTGGCCGGTTGAGGTGCGATGACGAGCGCGCGCCGGAGTGACGCGGAGTCGCGCGCCGGCGTACTGCTCAGTCGTCACGCCGCGTCCTCGTCCCTCTTACACTCCGCTTTCCGCACTGTCCCCCCTGTACAGGTGCACGGGCACGTGCCTGCCCGGAGACCCCCTGCTGCCAGGGGCGCGTGCACCTTTAAGGAAAAATGGACACACAAACAGCATGTGCGTTTCAGCAGCAGCAGCAGCAGCAGCACGCAGCTCACGTCACTGGTGGACGTTCGGTCACCTGCCGGCCGTTGCTCAGCCACTTCATACACACCTGAAATACTCGCACTTCAACCAGGCAGTCGTCACATGGCTTTTATTCCAGTCTGTCTTTTATTCACTTATTTAGTGGTGCACAGTTTATCTGCAGTCTACCGTGAACAGGAAAAAAGCAGACAATTGTACATGAATTTCAACAATCCGCAAATTATTTGGCTCACAACTGTTACTTTTATTTATAATAAAATATTTTAATATTTTGCATAAAATATCAAAAACACAAAAGTCAACGAATGTAAAGCGTTGTCAAGAATATTTACTTGTTGGCTTGGTTCACATTTTAAGTCGTTCGAATGTAGGATTTAGATTTTAAAAGACAATTGTAAACTAACTATCGGCGGCAGTAACGGACTGGTCTCGCGGAATAAGTGCGATTTGAGTACTTTACTTTGTCAGGAAAGGTGCGGTGCTCCGTCCTGGAGGACCTGGAGTCGCCGTTACAGTAAGTGAGTACAATATGGGGTAGTTAATGGGGTAAAAGCGGTCCGTTCGGCGGCTCGGACGGGACGGTGTGCGGGCGGCTGGATGTCCGCATTTGTGCGGCGAATCAACAATGGTATTAACATGACAAAGGGCGGCAAACCGCGCACTTCGCCCTTCACCACTTCGGAGCCAAAACTTTCGCTCCTGAACTACCACGGACACCCGTCTTTTTTTTGCGGGGGGGGGGGGGTATTTTTATAATAATTTTTTATTTTTTCTTTTTTGTAAAAAGAGTGGTTCACGGACAAGAACCTTCTGGTGTTCGATGGCTGAATGTGAAAGGTCACCAATTCAGAATGTTGTTACACTTATAATAGAAANTGTAAAAAGAGTGGTTCACGGACAAGAACCTTCTGGTGTTCGATGGCTGAATGTGAAAGGTCACCAATTCAGAATGTTGTTACACTTATAATAGAAAGTGACAAATTGCAGTGATTTTTGCCAAAGTCTCTAGTCGCCGCGCTTGTGACCAAAACACGAAAGTATTTATTTCTAATAAGCAATGCAGAAGATGGACAATAATTTTGCAAAGCAACGTATTTCCTAGTTGTGTTAGTGGCCAGAAAAGGGAGTAAATCGTGCCGAGGCGGAGGGACTGGCGGTGTAAGTGTACACTGGAGAGGATCCGGCAGTAAGTAGCGGCACACCGGGCTCAGAAAGGCGGTGTGGCTGGTGTTCTCACACTTTCGCCTTTCATATCAGTCGCGCGCATATTCCCGAATAATAACCTTTAATGCAAAACACGGCTCGCCTTTAAAATTACTGTACAGCTAATTGATCCTGCCGCCTGTACGGTGATAAAAAAGCGCTTCCAGCAGCACACGGAAGAGAAGGACACACACCAGGAAGTCAAATTCGTGCTGTTGTGTGGCTGATACTCACAGGGTACACTGTCATATTCACATTTCGCATTTACAGTCCCGGCGATTCATCCGTGCCGTGCGGTGTTTGCCCACAGTGTCATTATTTACCGGGATTTCAGCACTGTTGGCCAGAGTGAATTTTCCCTTTATGGTTCTCATACAGTGGCATTTTTACACTGAACGCACATATTGATAAGACTTCAGCGCTGGAACAGAAAACAAATCACATCACTAACATGTCCCGTCTTTATTACGCCGCTTATAGAAAAAAAAAAAACAATCCTAATGTATTCGCCCGTCCTTTACAGTATTTTTGTGTCCTCTTATGTTCCTGCTTAAACTTTTGTCCTCATGTTGTCATTTTTCAAGTTATGTTTCACTTCGAATTGTTTGCAGCCATTTCTTTTAAATTGTTTAGACTGCAAATGTTTTGAATAATTTGTAATCTGCAGCCAAATGTAAGATTCGTAAACGGATGTAGTTTAATTCAGATATAAATCACACGCTAAACGAGCCCGTTGATGCACGACTGAAGTGTAAAAACCCACCAGAGTATAGAAGCGTGTGTGAACATGTCGCTGGCCGAGGGCCATTTTTAAGGAAAATGCAGAAATGTGCAAAATATTTGAGTCAAACATAGCACTACGTTCTAGTTTTTGCTCTAGCAAAATATAACGAAAAGACGTTTTAATTTTAACGAGTACGAGAAACATCCACAAACACAAGTGCTTACTTTAAACTGACACTTTAAATTATTGTACAACATCATACAGTGTACACGTTTTATTCATGCAAGGTCGAACACACGCATGCAAATACAATATAAGAAAGACAGAAAAGAAAAGAAATTAACACAGATGAAAAGGAAACAAGTAATGAAGGAAAAGCAAAAAATGTTGGGTGTAGATGTTTGCCGGCTGTGTCGGTTCTCCCCACTTTGGGTCAACTTTCGCCGAGTCTCCGCTCCCTCTCCGCCGCCTCACTTTCCGCTATTCTTAATTCCCTGTTTTCACATCTCGATGATCACTTTCCTCTTTTTCTCGTTCCTTCCTTCCTTCCATCCATCCATCCATCCGAGCTTTCCTTCCCCTCCCTCCCCCTCCGTCTCTCTCTCTCTCTCTCTCTCTCTCTCCCTCCCTCCCTCTCTCTCTCTCTCTCTCTCTCCTTTGCTCAATCTTATTGATCCAGAAGGTGGCTAATTAGCCCTTCCCGTCGTGCCTGTGTAATGAAGCACATGCGCACTGAATTAATCACAGCCATTTTTTGCAGGAAACTAATTAGCAGGAATAAAGATCCAAAGAGTTTTTTCCTTTTCAATCATCAGATCTCACTTTCACCTCTTCCTCTCTCCCTCCAACACAAGACACATCGCCTGCTTAGCATCCAAATTATTTTTATATAGGCAGCCTTTTACAACTAGCGAATACTCGCGTGTTTTTTTTTTTACTCTCTCCGCAACAACAATGATCTTTCTTTTTGCGTCGTGAGCGCGAACTGCCCGAACGGGACCGCCCGAGCGCCGGCCGCCCCGCCGCCCGCCTTCATGGGATCTGTAGCCGAACCGACTCCGTTCTGGATTAAAACGCGCGGATCTCAAAGCGGCTGCGAAAACATTGTAAGTTTCAACTTTGGGTTTTCTCTCCTTTTCCTCTCCGATTCATTCCGGTTTTCTTCCCCTTTCAGTTTTAATGCCAGGAGGAGGTTTAGAGAAATTCTCTCTTTCCACTTGGAGGGCTGCCTTGCCTGATTTTTGGAAGAATTAGCAGACGGTGGAGGTTGATTTTTTTTTTTTTTTTTTTTTTTTT
>UFQX01000572.1:254093-316634 GCA_900497675.1 Arapaima gigas | reverse complement strand
GTATATTTTGATGGGGGGTGGGGTTTTTTTTTTTTTTTTTTTTTTTTTTTTTTTCCCTCTCCCCCTCATGCAGGTAGTTGAGTGTGTGCGTGAGTGTGTGTGTGAGTGTGGGGTTACCTGTGTTTACATCGCGCTTCATCCTCACACACCAACCAATTCGTGCTTTGTGCCGGAACCGCCGGGAAAAGAGCGACGGGAGCCAGTGAGACAGTGCCGCTGTTGGGCGCCTTGTCGGGGGGGGAAAGCGCTCCGGCGGCAGCAGGAGCTCCGCGCTGCGCGGCCGTCCAGAGAGCGCCGTAGTCCACCCTGCGGGTCGACGAGCGAGCGGCCCGCCGGGGAGAACGTCGCCCAGTCTGTTCCTCGGCTCGTCCTCGGGTTCCTCCGCCATCCCACGTCCGGGCGCTGCTGCAGTTTCACTTTGCGCGGCGGGTCCCCGCTCCGCTGTCACTTCCACCCGGACACTTTGTTTCCTTGTATTTTCTGCGGCGGTGGCGGCTGCTGTCGGGCGTCTTTGTAGCGCCGCTCAGTCGATTCCCGACGCGGAGTCGCACGTACATCGATCGGCTGCGCGCGTGTGTGTGTGTCTGTGTGTCTCTGTGTTTCGTGTGAGCGCCGAGGTTTTAAAGCCCGAGTCCCGGGTCTCGGTGACAAGAGCCCACGGCCACGCTCCGGAGCCACGCGTCGGTTGGCGGGGAGCGCGGGACCGAGGAGGAGCAGCACATCAAACGTAACACACGGGAGCAGGAGAGAACGACACAGGGCAGGACACGCGGCTGCGCGTGTGTGTGTCGTCGGTGGGGAAAGAGCACCGATAAACACAGCCTGAAGTCGAGTGTCAGTTGCTGTGTAGTTACACCGCCGTGATGCTGCGGTTGCGAACGTGTGTAAAGCAGTAAAGTGTGGATGTACGCGGGATGGGCGCGAGGCTGGGACGGAAGTCAAAGTGCGGATCAGTAAAGGCGCAGTAAGGAGGGATGGAGTGAAGAGGAGCGGCTCGCTGTTCGTGGACACGCGGTGACACGGGAGGGGGACGCGCGCGCGCGCCCGCCCGCGGTGACGATCTTGGTCCCTCGGAGACGCGGACGAGCGGAAACGGGTCCACGGTCGGCGGCACGCGCTCCGGAGAAGCAGCCTTAAAGGAGGGATGGAAGCGAATGGATATTTGGGTCCGGAGAGGGGAGGACTGGAGCTGGAGACACCGACAGAAAGAACCAGGCGTAGAGAGGGAAGAAGTGGCAGGCGGGCAGGGGATGTGCGCAGCCAGGGAGGACGGAGAGCGAGCCTGCGGGTCAGGGAACGGGGAGCAGAGGTCACCGGCACTGGGAGATGGAGAAGAAAGGCTCGAAAAAAAGCCTCAATTAACAGCCTGAGGGAGAGAGAGGAGAAGGAGGGTGGGCNGGGGGGGGGGGGGGGGGGGGAGGGGGGGGGGGGGGGGGGGGGGGGGGGGGGGGGTGTGTTACAGGGTCACTTGGCTCACTGTGGATAGTTGGGGGTCAGTAAAAGTGGGGTGGGTGGGTGTGTGTGCGCCAGAACACACATCCAACTGGTCAGTGGGATGCAGCAGTACAGGTGTGTATTTGTGTGCATGTCCCTCGTTGCACTAGCTAGGGATGTAATGGGCTAGACAGAAAGAGGAGGTCCTGAGCCCTTCAGCCTCAGAACAGGGCCTTGCTGGACAGACCAGAGGTGTCCACACACCCCCTAGACAGACGAGCGATGATGTACAACTGAGGATTGGGCCCAAAGGAGAAAATCCTGTAAAAATGTTTTCTGTTCTGAGTAAACTCTTTCCACATCTTCTCTATACTAAATATCGTCCAGCCTTCGAATACCAGAGGTGGGCAGTGGAAGATTCAGCACCTCCCCTTGCTTCTGTCCACGCGAGCTTCCCGAAACGGGGAGGTGTGGCAATGGACGGTGCTGGACTCTGCGTCGCTGTAGACAGAGAGTCGCGACTAGAAGTGTCAGGCAGAGAAGGGGATGCAGCACGTTGTAGGTGCCGTGCCAGGGCCCCGCGGCGTCTCAGCCTCCCAGACAAAGACAGGCAAAATGCTCAGTTCCACCTCACTCCTTCACCGTTTACTCCTGGATTACAGGCCCTCAGAAAGCCATCTGCCGACAATAATTACACTACTGCAAAACATGCTTTCTTTTGTCGCTTTAAAAAAAAAAAATGTCTTCCTCTAAGTGGAGAAATTTTGTATCTAAATTCCTTCATGTACCCAGTATTAAAGAACCCAGTATGAACCAACAATTGTGTGTTTGTGCACCTTTTCAAATGACACCTTTTGTACAATATTCCCCTACCTTCTGGGAGGTATGTTCTCAATTTTATGCAGTTGATTACTTATTTTTAGTGTGTTGTGACTACAGAATGTTCTGTTTTAATATTGGGTCATTGCAGGAGTTATTTAGTTAAATACGTGTATTTCTGTTTTGAGAGAATTCAGTTGCTGAATATAAGAATTGGATTTCAGTAAAATCAAATTAATTTTTGCCTTAGAATATTTGTCCAGTAAACAGCTCTGTGGTGTCTGTGTGTGTGTGTGTGAGAGAGAGAGAGAGAGAGAGAGAGAGAGAGAGACACGTTGCTGCAAATGTAGCTATATTACAACATTGTTTCGTGTTGCATGGCTTGTCTTTTGGGTGTAGGGTTGACAGACTAGTTTCCAAATGCAGTTCAATGTATATTTGTGGAGGCCACATATGCAGAGCACAATTTGTACATATTTGACTTGGATTTTAACGTTGTTAGTGCTGGTTAAGGTAGGCGTGTAATCCTTGACTGAAGGGAGAAGCAAGTAATTACACATAGTAAATTTTTATTTTTATTAACAATATGCATACTGTGAACAGGTTCCTCTTACACAAGTTATAATTTAAATGGCCTGAAAATGATTTAAAATTTTTGTTTTTTTTTTAAGTTTAGTACTAACATTTGTCAGTAGAGTAGTTCAGCCACTTTTATGCAGGGAGTCTGTAAAAAACAAATACATAATGCAGTCATGTTTTACAGAATCTTGTACATAATGTTTTAAAAATGTAGCTTACTGCTGCAGAGTAAGAATTTGGAAATGCATAATAAATGGAAATGGCTATAAAATTATTAAAATCAATTTTTAATAGTAAATGTAAAGTTGCATATAATTGTTGAAGTAATTAATGTTTGTGTATAATTTAAAATGGGAGTGTAAGGAGTGTATGAATTTTAATTTTTTTTTTAACTAAGCCACATTATAGTGAGTGATGGACTCAGGCTTTAGTTGTGTTGTTCCGGTTGTTTTCACACAGATGCTTTAACATACGTAGATGATGGTCAGTTAAAGCAGTAACAAGTGCGGTGTGGTGCACGTCGATGAGGGAGAACTGTCACGCTGTGGTGATGGGTCAGTGAGCGGAGGCGACTCTGATCCCCAGTCTGCCACCCCACAAACCCCCCCCCCCACCCATCTTCTCGCCTGTAGCTCCCCTGTCCTCCCCACTGAGGACCCTGCTTTTACCAGGCCCACACAGGCCAGGGAAGACGGCACGTTTGGCAAGCTGCCGACCCTTTGCTCACTTTTGCCATTCGGCATTTCAGCTGCGCTTGGACTACAGCATTCTTTTTTTTTTTTTTTTCTCCCCTGGGCAGGAATGTAAACAAAATCTAAGGTCATATTCAGAATATTACAACATGACAGATTATTATTATTATTATTATTATTATTATTATTATTATTATTACTTCTGCCATTATTATTGTGGTACTGTTAAAAGTGCTAATGGTGGTAATGGTCATCAAGAGCATTGTTTGCAGACAATGGTCCGCAAGCAGAGATCCCCGTTGTGGTGCCGTGTGAAAACAGCACAATGAGGATGAAGATGCAGTTTCTACAGCCGCCGCCACGCATCTTCATCCCTCTCCTCCCTCAGACACATTAGTAGCTGGTCTCTCTGTTCAGCTCTTGTACAGTTCTCTTCTGTCTTTCACTTTCTGTTTACGGGAGAAGAGTGTTAAATCAATGAAAGAGAACAGAGCAGTGTTGGCACTTGTTTGCTGAGGGGTCGGGTGTGATTTGGGTTAGCAGGAGCAGTGGATCTTGTTACAGTTTATGTTTTTGAATATGCAAGTTATGGCAGCCCAGACCAGTTATTCCTGTTACAAACTGTGAGATTGTGTGTGTGTGTGTCTGGGGAACTTGGAAATACTGTGTCGGGGTTTGAGGCTGCCATTGTTTCCGGGGGGCACAAGACTGGCTAGTGCAAATCTTCCACCCCCACTGTGGAACCTCTCAATCTCTGGCATCCGTTGTCTAGGCAGGGTTGTTGTTGAAATTTTTCCACTTTGTTGTTTTGGGTTTGCCCTGTTTTACCCCCGTCCTTAAAAGTAGCTGGTAGGTGTTCTGAGGCTTATTATTTCACAACATGTTTATAATCACTAAATCATCGTGCCAAGGTAAGATTTACAACCGGCAAGTGTGTTTATTTGCTTTTTTCCCAGTATTTACACCTGTCCATGCTTATGCTATTAAATTATGCTTATTACTTGTATGATATTTGTGAAATGTCTTTGAACTGCATTCTGAAAATATTTGATTTGTCATAAAACTAATAAAGAAGAAATTGAGACGGTCCAGTATATCAATTTTTTTTGCAGTGTGCAGCATTTGTTAAAATAGAGAATGGAAGAGGTTTTATTATGGTGGTTTATAACATTTTACATGTTGTGAATGAATGCAGACAGTGTGGAGTTTGAGAGCTAATAAATGAGGAGGTGTGAAGGCCCAGTGCTTCTGTGATGTATGTTAATATTAGTTTCTTTAATTTTGTCAAACAGTAGATAGGAACCATTCAGATTTTTATTTTAGGTGTGTGTGTGTGTGTGTGTGTGTGACACTATTTACACTGCTAAACTGAATAGTGTCAAAGGCCAGCTGTTTTTTCCCAAAAGCGTAACTGCATATATTTTCTTGCGTAAAAGTTTTGAATGAATGTTTTTATTTGCTCTGGTCAGTGAAGCTTTTTTCAAGATATATATACACAAAAGAAAATATTTTATATATTTATATATTTAAATTACCAGACTTCCTGTGTTCCAGGCAGAATGTAATGGTATTCTTTACACAGCAGTGCAGCTCTATTTTCCCTCCGTTCACGAAGCTGAGGAGTAGGTGTAATTTGCATGCCGTAGTAGCGCTGGCCCGCGGTCAGACACGGAGCTGAGTGGCAAGGAAGCGTCCGGCAGCAGGCAGGTCGATGGCACCGCACTCCTGTCACCCCCAGGTCTGCGCGTTCCCAGCCGGCATTGCGGCTCAAGTTCGGCACTCGCTGCCACAAAGGACTGAATGCGTGAAACGTGTCAACGGGTTCCAGTGGGGTCACCGAGTCGGGAACAATGCCGGCACCGCTGCCCTGTGACTTCAGAGGCAATCCCTTTCTCGGTGTTTGCCTCTGCCTCCTGACACTATGAGCTGGCTCTTATGAAGCTTTTTTTTAAAGGCAAAAAATAATAATAATAATAATAAAAAAAACCTTTCCCACTTATGACGTGAGCAGCAGTGGTTCCATTTTATCTGTGACACCGAAGGAGGCTGGGTTCGAATATTGGGGTAGTGGGGCTTTCGGGAGAAGGTTGATGGATGGGCAGAGGGCTGACGTGTCTGTGGTCAACACACGGTTGTGCAGTGAGGTCCATAAAAACACACAGTGAAACTGCCTGTCATGTACCTATTAGTTCTTTTGATGAGAAAGTTGCATGAAACATTGTTCATGATACGATGTGTGTGTAGCCTGTTTTGTCTGAAATTATACAACATACAAATTGCCCATAAATAATAATAGCAGTGTTCTGAAAATACCAGTATATTTGGAGATATTTCTCTACCTTCTCTATCCTCTGGTGGCGAATGTTCCATGTTGTGGACTTCATGTGTTTAAAAAAAAAAAAAAGGTAGTGTGTGTGAATGCTTTGCAATAAAAAGGAGCTGTGTGAGAGGAAGACCTGTGTTGGTGTGCTTTGGTCAGGGGGTTCAGTCTGTGTGTTTGTGACACTCCCCCTCCAGCTGTTTTACCCATTCAGTCTATTATATTTTAAACTAAAATTATATTTCTGGTTTGACCATGTTTGTTCATGGAATTGCAGTAGATCAGATTTTAATGCAGGTTGGTTTTGCTGAAGCTCTGTTTTGGTGGTGCATTTCAGAGTATTTCTTTTGCTACAAACAATAGCTGTGCTTTTGAGATCGAGATTTAAAAATATTGGTGGTGTTCTTTAAATATTATGGCGCTAGCACTTTCAGCTGTGAGCGCTAATGGTGTTTGTGAGCTAACCTGCATCCACGCTGATGGTTTGTGAAGGACTCTGTGTGGCCCAGTGCATGCTGGGAAGGGCCACTGGAATGCAGAGTAGGGCTCCGTCCGACCGTGGCAGGACTCTACCACTTCCTCTCTCTGTTCCGCACAGCTTATCCTAGCCAGGATTAAAGAGAGAAAAGAAAAGAGGGATTGAGGCGTGCCCCCCTCCCCCCGTTTCTTTCAGATGTGTGGCGGTGTGTCTGGGTCTCCATGGGGATGAGGGAGGTGTGTGGGGTTCACACAGGGTTGTCAGCGCCACACCTTGGGTTAAGAGCCCGGGATACTATATGGCCTTTACAGCATTGTTTTACATGCAGTGTTGGCTCAACACTGAGGTATTCTGGGAAATGCAATGGCAAGGCTTTGGACGAATAGCGAGATCTGCTGTGTGTGTGTGTGTGTGTGTGCGAGAGAGAGAGAGCGAGAGCACGAGCACTCCAGCGTAGCGTCCCTCTGCGACCTGGCTGATCCGGCTGAGTCAGCAGGGAAAGAGTTAAGAGCAGAGGCCTTGGCTCTTTGTCTTGGTGGCGCTCTTTGTCACTGTTACCGAGGAGCGGGCCTCTGCGCACCTCACTGTTGGACCACAGCTGGGCACAGTGTGTGTGTGTGTGTGTCAGTTATTGAACATATGTTGCATTTAAACTATTTCTGTTGCTTGCAGTGTTAGTTTTAAAATTTTTATACACGTACACATAAATACATTTATGAATCTGTGTGCCCTTTAAAATGACAGTCTGATATGAATACGTAACACCAGTGAGGAAAGAGCGAACCGATCCCTTTGCTTCCACTTTGGTTTTGCCACTTAAAGTTTGTCGTATTTTCTTTTCCAACAGTTCTGCGCAATCAGCTGTTTTCTTAGTTATCAAATGGATGTTTCTACTGCCTGTTGTGCGGTTTTATTTTTCAGCCCTTCTAGTCGGTCTCGCAGCGGCACTCGAAGGCCGTGTGGCCGTTTAACTCGTGTTTATTACTTTTTATCTGTCAGACTTTGTGATTAAAATAAAAAGCGCTGTCTGTGCTCATCACCTTCCTGTTATGGTAACGTTAAGCGGGAGGCGGGAGCTCTGCCCTCATTGGCTGGTGGCCGGCTGCAGTCGGGGGGCCGGGTTGCTCGTTGGCTGTGCCGTGTAATTGAAACTGTCCCAACACCCTCCTGGGTGTAACCTGTTAATACCAGGTGTCCTGCTGTACACTGTATTAAATGTTATGCCAGACTTCAATTAAATCAGCACTTCCTCACAGCCAAATTATAACACCCTTCCCACCAGTCACCCCCCCACCTCACGTTCCAGTACAACTAAAACAAATCTCACTCGTTTTCCCTATGTTAAATTAGCAAATAATACAACCTCAAGGGTTCATAATAAATTGATGGCAGAAAGTGAAGCAAAGGAAGCGATGTGGGTGGGTAATGTGGCCTGAGGAGGTGGAGAGGCAGACAGGCCCGGCGCATCGCGCACACACACCGTGGCTCCCTATTCCCTTCACTGCAGATCTGACATTTGCCCAGAAACGTATGCTACAGCTTTTAGCAAAATCCAACACCTCCCATTGACTACAAAGCCTAGTTTTTTTAAAAAATTTATATGTTTTACTACGTATGTGATCTATTTTATTAAAACCTCACCGGTAATGTTATACATATTATACATACCGATAGTATGGACCTGTGAAAGCTGGGTTTTTTTGTGTGTGTGTTTGTAACATACAGCCCTGTAGCTCTTTGGCCATTGACAGACATATCGAAGGAGTGAGGAACAGTCTGAACATCTGCTCTTTGAATTACGGGAAGATTGGCCTCTTATCGGCATCTTGCCTTTGTTTTGTAGCTTTAAGCGGTGACATGTGCCTGCTTGCATGTTAGGGGACAGAACATACCAGCTTTATTTTACTATTCCAAATAAGCAGCGGCAAAACCGAATGATGGCTGAGGTAGTAAAACGGCTTTGTGTGGCCCAAACACAGAGGAGTGCAACACACGCAGGCTGTACAAGTGTGCTTTCCTAGTGCAGCTTTAGGATCAGTACCTCCATATATGTTGGGGAAGGATAAACCCTCTTATTTCCAGTTAAGCTGAACAACTTCCAAACCCTGTTAGCCACAAGCGATACATTACAGTGCGCTGAGTGGTACTGCATTAATATAAAATCCTTGTTAGTGTCATTTTGCTAGATGATGTGCCTGTGCAGACCCTGCGAGCACCTGTACAGTGAAGCGCTGTGATCGAGGCGTGTGTGAGGGATGCTCGGAGATGGGCCAGACTTTGGATCCCTTTACGGCTCCCTGTCGGTTGCTGGCATCAGGGTGGATCGTCAGGAGCTGAAATGCGGCGACGGCTTTAACTGTCTTTTTTTGCTGAAGACGTACAGGTTTCCGTGGCTGTAAAACAAGCCACTTGGCAAAGTGTGACTGGTGATGTCAAAACCTGCTGTCAGGATTCGGGGGATTTGCCTTCACCCATTCCGCTATTCTGGGACGTACGGTACTTCTGCAGGTGGTGTAGTTATTAGAGTTGTTGCCTTGCACCTGAAGGTCTCGGTTTCAAATCCCTCCTCCAGCTGTAGTGTATCTAAGGAAGGAACTTGTCTTTAGGTGTTCTTTAGTTGTTTGTACCAGTAAAAACTTTGAATGGGTTGAATGGCTAGAAAAAATGTTTGAGTAGATACATTAGTGTAACTAGTTGAATATTGTAAGTCACTTTTAAGATTACTAACTATGTTTAAAGCAGGATTTCAGCCTAAAACTGAAGTGAACTTGAAACAGCGGCCTCTTCAGAGAGTTTGCTCACCTCGGGACAGGAGGAGAAGATGAAGCGGGGGTAGTAGAGGCACAACAGATGGAGCTCGACAAAGCTGGGAGTTGTCTGTTTCGTGTCCTGGATCACCATCACTCTCTTGGTTTATACCAGAAGCAAACCAAACCAGCAGTGGGGGTACAGTGTGTGTGTGTGTGTGGGGAGAGGTGGTAGTGAGGGGACTGCTGCAGGCGCTAGTTTCATCACTTCCTTCCTTCCTTGCTTCCTTCCTTCCTTTATGTTTTCATGAATCACTGGTGTCAAAACAATTGTGGAGGATAAAAAGGAAGCTGAAGAAAGTCTACAGTGCAATTGTACAAGGTGAATAAAAATGCCCTGAGGGTAGTTTGAACTGGAAAACATTTAAAGGACACTTGTAAATTAAATGTATGTTTGCATTAATGTATAGAGTATGCATAAGGATATTTTAATTCTTGCATGAAGTTTGTGAAGTTTGCAGATATCAAGTATGGGGTGTGTGTGTGTGTGTGTGTGTGTTAGCGTCTACAGCTCCGACATTAGTCTCAGGGTCTAGGAGTTTAGATTTTGGGTAGCAGCAGCAGGTGGCATGGTGGTTAGAGCCTTTACCTTTAAATCCACAGTGCTTGAGTTTAAATCCCAAATCCTTGTATCATAGCCTTGATGAAGGTGCTTGTTCTGAAATGACACAATAAAAATGACCCAACAGTGTAAATTGATAAATGGGTATAAGTAGCTTAACACTGTATGTCGGTCTGGAGGAAAACATCCGTTAAGTAAATAAACGCGAGCAGCTCGGATACGGGAGGTGGCCGACCGGCGGCACGTCTGTCAGCCGACCGCAGGAGCCGTGGTGGTCCTGTCCGCGTGGGAGTCCCCGGGCCCCCCAGGGGGAAAGAGGCGGCCCGGTGTCGCTGATGAGCGTGGCTTGTGTCAGCTTATCGTTTGCTTGTCAGCACATTTATATGCAAATGAGCGGTTGTGTGGTTAATTACAGCGGGGTTTCTGTATCGGTGCCAGATTTTTTTTTTGACACGGTGTGGATTTTCCCAGCTTGCTTGTTTGTTTGTCTTTCTTTATTATCTTCCCTTTGGCCCTTGTCTGTGTCAGCATATGCCATTCCTTTGCGTAAGCTTTTCCGCGTGTTTCTTCCACTCGATTAAAGCAGCAGCAGCAGCAGGAGGAGGAGGAGGAGGAGGAGCACGGCGCCGGGACTTCCACACATGGCTCTTCTCTCTTCTCATCCTCGCTGGTCATTGGAGAAACTAGCCTGTTAGCCTGAAAGCTAAATTAATTACTCTGAGTGTTAAAAATGCATTTAGGTCACATTTTAATTTCATGCAAATTCATGAGCAGACAGAGGCAAATATTAACTGTACAGCCACAGGCAGCCATTATGTCTCTTAACTGACAAATGCAGTGGTTTTCCATTTTGGGAGGTCACTCCTGTCCTTTAGGGCCCCTGTCGCTGCTGCCTGAGGCTCAGGGTTCACGTGGGCCGTGACAACCCTCCGACGGCCCGGATACCGCCGTGGTTCTTCTGCTCGTCTCGGAGTAACGATAGTCGTTCGCCGATAAAGGTGGCATTTTTTGAATTACAACTTATCGTTCCTCATGTAACGCGTTGCTGTATTTGTCTGCATACATACAGCAGCAGTGGTCGTAGCATTTATCTGCTAAAAATACGTACAGGTGGTCCCCTATTGTGGAGCGTAACGTGTTTCTCGTAAGTCGGAAACGCAACGATCGTTGATTACGGACGCAAGACAGGCGGAGGTGAACTGGGCGTCACTGCCAGCGTGAAAACTGAGAGGTGTCACACGCTCTTCTTGTTACCTATAAACGCAAAAAAGTCAGGCTCGTATTTGGTTGTAGCTCAGTAAAAGGTATTAAGTAATTTTAATCATATATGTGAAAATGTGAGTCAAAGACTTGTATCTCAAGGAATATTTGTGTATTTACTGTCCGCATATAGAGGTCCCACTTTACTTGTGACTTTAAAATATTTTTGTGCAGAAATGAATGCATTGATGACTGTCAAAGTATGAAAGTGTTTTTCCAGAAAGAAGTTGCTCATTTAACATTTAGTGTACACGATTCGGTTTGGTTTGAGTGGGTCTGACAGATTTGTGCATATTTTGGCATTAAACTGTATTTGGATGATGGGTCAGAGATGAGAACGGTGGAATCTTTTGCGCCGACCTCGGAAATATTAGAGGGT
Organism: Arapaima gigas; assembly: GCA_900497675.1. Lineage (NCBI taxonomy): Eukaryota > Metazoa > Chordata > Actinopteri > Osteoglossiformes > Osteoglossidae > Arapaima > Arapaima gigas. The sequence continues at coordinate 305,304 of UFQX01000572.1, read as the reverse complement.
AAAACTTTTTTTTTTTTTTTTTTATATCAAGGTGGGTGTTCTGAAAGCATTAGACTTCCCATTTTCTCCACTCACACTGTATGGTGTCTGCTGCCTTCGTTGGGGAAAAAATGAAAGGTAGCTCTTTTAAACTGTCTAGATGTGTCCCTGCATGCCTTGGAGAGATGAGAATGACCGAATTGTCTTGAGGCTGAAGGAGTTGAGCCGAAGCGCCATTTGGCCATTTGCGAACGCGTCCGGACAAGGTGTGTTTAAATGGTAACGGCAGAGAATAAGCAGCGCTGCTGAGTGACACGTGTTGATCACTCATAAATAACACTGCAGCTGTAAGACAGGTATGATGGGACATGATGTCACAAAAACACATTTTTAGGTGCAAAATGGGACAGACGTATCGAAGCTGAACTTGGTTCTAGTTCTGCTGTTTTTTGGTTTCAGGTTTGATTATGAACAGCTCCAGTTAAGGTGTCTTTCCCAGCTCTAGCGTGTGGTGACTTTGCTTTTTGACACTAGTCTGCCTAATAATCTGTATCCTTCTGAGTTGTCCTGAAAGATGGCTGTTTTACATCTCCGCACATGTGTGTCTCAACCCCCCGCTTCAGGGTGTTTCTAGGCCTGTTGGTAGATCGGCGACTCGAGACGTGTCCTGCTGACTTTGTTACTCCTCACTGTCTCGTGACAACCCCCCCCCATCCCCCCTCGACAGCGGCGAAAAATACAAGTCCCGGCCAGTGTGGAGTCTGGGAAACGGGAAGAGGGTAGCTGACAACAAACATGCACAAAAATACACCCAGATCTGTGGGTGCACTAGCAGAAAAAAGGGAAAATGTTCCCACATCCTTGATTTCTCTTTATTTAGCAGTTTTAAAAACATTCTGTCACTTCCTGTTCATTTCTATTTTAGCCCCATTTTCCTGTTTCTCTGAGAAAAATGGCTTTTCTTGCTCTCTGCTCTTTTTGCCCTCATCTGTCTTAGACTCTTTAAGGTGCTTCTCCCCCTCACCCTTGCCCCTTTTTGTGTGTGTGTGTGTGTGTGTGTGTGTGTACACGCGCACTCATTCCAACTATGGCAGTGGAGAAAGGCTTTAATCCTGGCTCGCTCCATCAGGAATGCAAATGTCTGATTGTTTGACCCGCTCTGGTGTCCCTGTGCAGCAGGCCCCTCCAGTGCAGTTGGGGGGCTTCTGGGGGCAGGCAGGGGTTACCCCCATTGCTGCCATCATGGAACTGTTTCTGTTAACCCTTTGTAGGCCAGCTGTGCGCTCGGGGCACCGTGGTCTCGCTGGGACCTTTCCCAGGCCAGTGCCGGACCCCCCCCCCGTGGCTGCCTGTACTGCCTCAGCGTGAGCCTCCCCGTGTGGCTGTGTGTGAAGTCAGAAACTTAATGATCATATTAGAGGATTTTCTGCCAAAAAAACTATACAGTGAGTGATGTTCCCTTTTACTCACCAAATGTTAGTTTTCAGAGTTTATCTTGCACGTAAACATGAAACGCAAGAATTTGACTGTTTACTTTAGCACATGCAAAAATACTCAAGCACAACATAAAACAAATAGTTTTGATTCATGTAAGGTATTAAATCAAGTTTTGCTGTTAGTTGCCCCAGTCCTTTACCTGGTGTTTTAAGTGAGAGAAATGATTGTTGGGATGATCCCCATGTTTAGAATTATGAATTATGCTGTCTGGACTGAAAAAGTGAATGTGCCTCAAGCAAGAATGAAGTGATTTAATTACTCGTCTTAACTCTGTTTCTGCATTTGTACGGAAAGCCACAATGCCATGTAGCGGCAAATGAATATATTGGATTTTATCATTATTGTTGTACACCACAGCTTTTCCCTTTAATATTTCATTGGCTAGACCTTGGGACCGCCTTCTGTCCCGGGGGGCCGTCTTATGGTTTCGGTGTGTAAAAAAAAAAAAAAAACGTACCTACTGATTGTGCCGCAGCTGCAACTTCTCTTTATTGTTTACCTTGAGGCTTTTGCATAAATCATCCAGAGGGTTGTGGACGAATGCAAATACAGCTCCTATAACAAGCCACACAGGAGTCACTCGAGTGCCACAAAAAAATACTATAATTGTGTAGAGGGGAACTACTTAAATGGTGACACTGTCACCATATACTGCAGTTAATGTTTCTGGAAATAAAAACAGCACAAGAAGTAGAGCAGCTGATCTGTCTGCATCCTAGACTTCAGTAAATAAACTTCAGATCTGCTCTGTATTTAAGGTAATTTTGTCTGTTTTGCTGGATGTGCGAGGCAAGTTCCTTCCTCTCGGGGTTTGTGTTTTGAGACGTCCCTCCGTTTGAGACACGCCTTGGTGTCGTCGAGGTCCTGCTGGCAAGTGGGAGGAACCTGACAGCAGAGCAGCGGCAGGGCGTCCTTTACCTCCCCTCTCTGGGCCCCTCCCACAGTGTTGGAACAAGCGCCCTGGCCATTGTCATCAAAGCCACTATTAATCATGACATTTGTGCAAAGGAGGGGCACTGTTGCCATAGGGAACCAAATGATGTGGCTGCTTTGCATATCAACAGAAAAGTTTACAATTGGAGGCAGGGGGCATCAGGCCTCAACCCAAATGAGGCTGCTCTGACAAATAGGCTGTTGGATTGGGTCTCGGCGCTCGATCCTGCCCGCCTCCACCGTTCCTGACACATCGCAACTCTTGGATGCTGGGCAGAAGTGGGCCGATAAACTTCACGGGAAATCACCGTGGCTCTTAACAACGGCCCCACGTTCTGGAAATGCAGAATTATGGGTACTTTTTGTAGAAAATGTTACAAGAGCTCATTTCTTGCAGTCCTTAATTACTATATAAAGTGAATTGTTTCTTTCCTTCCTTCCGAGCTCTCAAATGGGCAAAGCATCCAGTATTCGGTAATAAGAATGTGTCAAGACACATTGATGAATTCAGCTATTCATTGCTAAAACAGGGGAAGGCGTATTTTCCCCCCGCTAAACTCCATACAGCATTATCCTGTCTGTACAAGGGCTCATTTACTGAAGTGTGTACCAGGCAAAGTATGTTTCACATGGATCCAGATCTTGTACATTAACAGTAGCCAAAAGCCTCATTTATATTCACAGCGTGCACGTTTTCCTTCAGATTTCGTCATGAATGTTTCGTGCAGAACAAGAAAATGTCCCCCACGCTTGTCTTACTATTGGTTGCCATGGACATTTAAGTGTGTGTGTGTGTGTGTGTGTGTTTGGAGGGGGGGTGTCTGTAAACTGTTTAGATTTGCAGAGCCAGCTTGTTTATTAAATGTATTTAAAGTAGGGTTTTCTAAATGGTTTCAAAGGAATTGCTTTTTTCTGTGCAGCAGAATAAGATCTTGATATGGAAATGAGCCTGTTTTGATATTCAATGAGAAATTAAGTTAGCTAATTATAGTTGCTATTAGAATCCTGTAGAAGACAGTCAGATGTTTTTCGTTGCACTCAGATCTTTGAACTCGAGACTGATTGCCAGAGCGGAATCACCTGAAAACAGCAGACTGCATGCCTAGAGGATGAGTTGGAGACCTCAACCCACATCTAGAGTGCGGAGGGGCCAGATGTGTATGACCTGCGCAAATGTCTGGAAGACATTCATGTATATCGCCGTGGAAGTAATTCATTAAAAGCTGACACTGACGCTAAACGCAAGTGCGATCAAAGTTACCCGTTGGCGATGGCACCTACAAGGGATGTGCTGGCATGGAGCTTTATTGTTTCTAATTGGATGTGGGTTTCAAACATTCAGTTAATATTTGCTGCCTGACAGATGTCTGAGGAAGTCTAGGGACCTTTGTTGGGCTTGGAGGACCCAGGTTCAAATCCTGCCTCTTGCTGTAGAATCTTTGATCCACATACCTACCCTGGATTGACATAGTAAGAAGTACCCACCTGTATAAATGGGCAAGTTATTGTAAGTAGGTTAACATTTTTAAGTTGTTTTCGAGGACAGTGTCACACAGGTGTCGATGTAAACTGAAAGACGTGCATCTGCAGTTACCAGTAAGGGGTGAACCCCAGCTAACGTCCACATCACAGCTCTGTCGAAGCTGGGAACCTGTGACTTTTCTACCAGTCTTTTTTTCCTGTGGAAACTTGTTTTCTTTGTTCCACTTGATATCTCAAATGGCCAAGTCAGCGCTCAGGTATTTTTAAAGGTGGGGTACGAGTCTGTAGTTTCTCCTGGACTGTTTGCTTCTCCAGTGATTCATTAAAAGGACAGAAGTTTTGCAATTGTAATTACAGTGCACAGAATTCTTTAGTGCAATTTTTATGTCTTTGAATGGATGTCATGTAATGATATGCTGGTTCACCTCCCTCCCAGCTGTTCCACAAAGCTCTTTTGTTTGTGTAAGAAACACAGTTAAAACACATGGATATCACTTTACCTTCACAATGCTGATGTCTTTGAATAAAGGAAGAATTGCAATAGTGATCAGTTGCCGTTTAAGGATGAGGATGGGAACTGAAGGCAGGGATTTTTTTGGGGGGGGGAGCAGTCCATTTGAAGCAATTATAGATTTGTTTTACTTCAGCTAATTCACTGAATTCTGTTGACCTCGATGAGCTGCTGTGCATGGGGTCCTGTTCTGAATGTCTGTAAGACATGTGTGGTTTCTGTGGACTCTGTATGTCTGTGGTTTGATGGTAAAGCACATAAGGACTGCAGTGAAGATGTTCTGATAACTTTTGCTGTAACATGTAAATTCAGTGCTGTATTTAAAATATAGTTTACATTCCTTTGGGCAGGGAAATGCGATATTTCAAAATACATCATTTATGAATGATGTTGAACTTGCAGATGTAATGTTTGTTGAGGGAAAACAAAGTACTATTGTATTGTGTTTTCCTGGAAATTTTGATTTCCACAAAATCCAGCCAGCAGTCAAATTTCAAAACCTAGCAATAAAACCTTGTAGTGACTACAGATTCCCTGCATCTCAAAATTTCCGACNCTCTTCATTTACGATGGCTTCTAAAGGAATTCCACATCAGGGCAACTGGGGCTCCTGCCAGCAGGGTTTGTTCCATTGTCCCAATGAAGAACCTGACTGATTATTGTTTTTTTTTTTTTTTTTTTTTTTTTTTTTTAAACTAGCACGTACAGCTGCCCTTTTTCTATCGAGGCCACGAAAGACCTTCTTTTGACCGCTATCTCCTGGTCTGTATGGGTGCTATTCTGAAACGTTCAGGCCTGTTGGGGATATCGATCCTGTTTTACAGTGAAACTTTCCCTACCCTACACATAGATAACTAAAAAATCCAGAAGTCGCACGCTCCCCAGTGCACGGACTCTTGCGTGTGCCCGTAATTTATGGCTGCTGGATCCTTGATCAATTGATAGCAGGGAATCCTTTGGTAAATAGAGTTTTAGACATATTGCCAATAGACTTCAGCTATTGATTGGAGTGTAAATTAAAAACTTAATCAGGTCTCTGAGATAAATCTTATCTCCGCCCCTGGCAAATTACTGGGCCGGCTCTGGGTCGGGACAGGCAGGTGGGCTTGGAGGGAGCGCTGCCCTTTCTGTCTGCCAGCGGCAGCGTCCAGTCCGTTGGATCAATCCAACCCCCATCGTTCAGCTTCTGCTCCCCACTGTCCCACCATCCTCTCTTTTCAGCCAGTGACTCTTAACAAGACTTGCTCACATGTGGCCATTTTACTCCTGTCTAACTTTCTCCTTGGGATACAAATAATTCACATTATTCATGTAATTCTGTAAACAGGGTAGAGGTGCTTCCAAAAATGCTTTGTACCACCATTTTAAGTATCTGTGTCTTAGCAAAAGTGAATTCTGCCATGCAAAAAATACACATTTATTGGCAGGTACAAGATATTCGTGTTTTTTTCCACACACACACATTCCCATTGTCCTGTAAGTTTTTATTCTCTCGATAAAGTGAGTATTTTACTGAGGGTGTTTCTGGTGCAAGGAGACTGAAATGAGGTGTTCTTGGAGTTCTTTGGAAGACTCATCTTTTAGTATTTGGAGCAATATTTGCATTCATGAAAGAGCATCTCCCCCTGAGGAAAAAGGCCATGTTTGAAGTAGAAACTTGCATACCTATCATCTGGAATCCTCTAATGTGAATGTCAAACAAGTGAATTACAACTTAAAGGAGGTTTATGACAGCAGTGTTTAAATGAATCCCTAGATCATTTCTCTAGTGAAGGTTTTTTAAAATTTATTTATATTCCTTTTACCTTTTTGGTGTCCCTCACACTGCTCCTCAGGTGAGAGTCTTACGGGAGTATTTTTGAACAGAAAGTGATTAACATTTTTAAAACTTGACATACTTTAGAGCACTAGGAAAATGCTCCAGTCGTACCCTGTATAAATGGAAGTAGACAGAACGGGCCGTAATCTTAATAGGGGGTAACCCACCCGATCGATCCGAGAACACGTTCGCGTTCATTTGCTGCAATGCGCTCGTTTTGATCTGGTCAAAAACGTTCATATTTTCTATCTGCGGACGCGGCATATTTCGGAACTCCAGTTTGTTATCCGCGGATATTTTTTTCCACTTAAGCAGAGAGCACTGAGATTCTATTCTAGTTTTCAAACAGAATTGCAACGGAAAGTTTACCAGAAAACGGAGATGAATACATGCTGTCAAACTTTACCCCCCCCCCCCCCCCCCNTACATGCTGTCAAACTTCCCCCCCCCCCCCCCAAAGTCATTTCCTTCAGCGATTAAAACATTAATTTCTCAGTGATTAGTGAAAGTATTAGCCTTTTCCCTGGGATTATACTGGTTTCATTATCTCTGTGATTATGTTCCTAAAATTCACAAGCCTGTAGGATTATATTAAACCTGAGAGGCCCAGAAATGGCGGTTGCGAGTTTGTTTTGCAGGTTATAGACAGGAAAGCAATGGTGTCAGTCAGCCGTGCAGAGAGGGGAGGAGATGGGCTGACGCTCCACCCAGGTGGCGGGATGTGGTCCGCAGGAGATGTCTTAGGCGAACGGATCTGCTACAAGTGCGCGGCAGAGAAGGGTCTGTCAGCTCTACTGTGGACAAAAGGGTTAAGGAGAAATCTAAGCAGAGGGGGATAAATGGACAACAAATGGTGTGGAAATCAGTCCTGGACTATGGCAGAGACTCGGGCGCTGGTAATGGACGCTTTGTCTGATAAGCCTGGAAAAGACTCGTTTAGTTAGTAAATGTACGAGTGGAGCCTACCCTGATAAACCCGCCGTTTCTGTCTCTAATACCCAGCAGCCAAAATCAATAGGTGGGATAACGTTTGAGCTTGTCGGCCCATCTCTTTTATCTAGAACCTTTTTCAACCGACCAGCGTGGGGGAGAGTGACAGAGAGAGAGTGTGTGTGTGAGAGAGGGAGAGAAAGCAGGAAGTTGCCACGCACTAAATTCATTCTTGGCTTTTTAAAATTTACTCTAACTTGTGCATTTGCTGAAATGTGAGGGAGTAAAAAATGTTTGGATGTCTATCCAGGTCTGTGTGCCATCGTGGCTCTTTCACCCTTTTCTCATTTTTATCCAGTTGCACATTCTTTCTGTGTGATGCAGACCCGTGACACCCCCCCCCTTTTTTTTTTTTTTTTTTTTACATTCGTTTGGAGCTTTTTCCAGATTTTTTTGACACCTCCCCCCAGCTTCCTTTCCACGAGAGCACCTCCTGTCTTAGCCCTCTCTCATCCTTGGCCGCCCTGTCCTCCTGTCTGTGTTTACGTCCCTATCGATTTCCTCGGCCTCTCCGTGTCCCAAGTGTGACGCTCCTGTTTTCTTCTCTCCTCCCAAACTCTGCTCTCCTCAGAGGCTCTGGGATCAGTGCCAGTCAACAAGCCGTCTTGGCAAGGAGTTCCTGGCATAGAACTGGTTTGATTTGCCGGGGTAATAAGTTTGATGGTCGGGGGCTTAACTCCAGGCTGAGGAGCACAGAGAGGTGAGTGCAGCTCTGTGAGAGCTGCCTGACCGGTCCGTCTGTTGTGTTGCGAGCAGCGTGTGGCCCATCCGGCTGTACGAGGAGAATGCCACCGCGTGCACTGGCAGGCAGACCTGCAGTCCTGCGACTCGGTTACCCGAAGTGCAGTCTATTAAAAAGTAGTCATGGCCCAGATTACTGTATATCAGGGTAAGGGCTTTCCTGCCTCGCTGTGGATCAATGAAGGTTAGTGACATCATATCACCCAGTAAAAGCAAATGCACTTCCTGGGGCTATTTATCAACTGCGGTGGACCATGAGGATCTGCTGTCCTGGCCTGTGTGGGGGGGGGGGCACAACGCAGCTCCTTCCGACTGGGTCGCGGCGGCTTCCACCCACCGTGTGCTCTTATTGCGACAGCAGACAACTGCTTCGCTTCTATCCTCTTGCCTCCTGCTGATTTACTCTTTTTCGGAGCTGTCGGAGGTGCCATTCTGCTCAGAGAACCGTCAACGCCTGCATTTATTAAGCTGCTTCTGAGGCTTCTTGATTGTCACCAGTAAAAATGCCTCAAGTGTTTTTGTAGCAAGGACAAAAATTTTAACCTGCTGGAAGACAGTAAGAAAGAATTTTTTTTCCTTTGATACCCATTAGGTGATAATTAAAAAAGTGTGTAGAAATATTTAAAACTATAATATTACAGCTTTTCAATGACAGTCGTATTAAATAACACTTTTTTATTTATCTTGAAATTTCTCATTCAGCAACAGCAGTTGAAACCAGTAATTCTAATATTTTATCCATTATAGCAAGAGCACCGTGTGAAGTATTGCTGAAGGTGGTGAGCTAGAAAAACCTCGTCCACTGAAAACCATCAGCTAGGAGAGTCCAAACCTTTCGGACAGATATGTGTTCCACCTTTTAAATCGTGGAATTGCCGGTGTGCAAACAGTTGTGAACTCTGACCCCCAGCCCCTCTCATCTCTCTGCTGCTCATCGCAGCTGCCCGCCCCACCCCAGGAGTGTCTGGGTGTGTGGTGTCCCCCATGTAAGGTTCTCAGATAATCTATTATGCCGTCTGTTCTCCTGGACTTTGCTTGTGTGTGGCTGCGGGTAGTGTGTGTGTTCCATTTATCAGGTGCCTCGGGCAGTATTGGGGAGTGATATCCTCCGAAGGGCGGACTGTAACCCGTGTTGATCCACGCTGGTCGAAGATGGAGGAGGAGGGAAGAAAGACGATGGTCTCTACATAGGTTGCACAGGAACTCTCTTCATTCTCCCAGTGGGTCATCTTCCACCAGACCAGGCCACGGTGGAAGAAGTAATGCATTCTACGTACTTTTGCAGTATCGTAAATAAGCTTTCACACTTTGCACTCATTACACTTGTTTTTTTTTTTTGTTTTTTTTTAAACACTTGTGGTTTCTGCTCATTGCTCTGACTGCCTTCACGTGCCCCTTCTCTCCCTGAAATTGCTCACTGTGTGTGTTTGGCAGCTAATCTGCCCAGACCTACTGTGCATTCAGGGAATTCACAGCAGGCTTTGAGGGTTTCACTGGACACTGACCCCCATTGGAGGGAAAACAGAGAATGCCATTTGAGTGAAGCGCTGTGGATTTACTATTGTTTAAAGTTCCCATTCCTATGCAGAAGATGTTAGTGTTAGTCGTCAAACACCAAAACCGTGTTCGCCCTCTGTGTTTTGTCTGTTTATAGAGAGTATCTGGGTTTGATACAGGCTGCAGCCATTCCTTGAGGCTGACTTTTTCCACTCTTACAAGGGGAACAGAGGCTTGGAACCTATTGCCGGAGATGATTGTCGTGCTAGAATCTCAGGAAGTGTTAAGCTCACTCGCTTTCAGTGAGCAAGGTGTCGCGAGAACACAGGAGGCTCTGTGGACTTAACCACACAAGCGCAGTCTGTTAGAACTGCTTTCTGCCGTCCTCCCATCTGATGCTCTCCTTTCCCCTCACAATAGTTTTTTTTAATTCAAATGAGATATTAAGTGTTGTGTTCTTAAAAAGCTCCACCTCATGACTCCCCACTGTTAGACAGCTGTTCAAACAGAAAAGGAGGAAAAGCGACACTTTGTAAATGTTTAACAGCAGCTGCTGTGTAATGTGGTATTGCTTTGACAAAGACACTGACGGCAGGCCAGAATGAACTCCGATACAGTGTTGCTTGTGTGGAGTTACACTTTGTAGAGGTTATAGCACGACAGAGAGGTCAGACCATCCTAATCCAGGAGGCTTCATCTTAATGACTTCTGAGGTGCATGTGAAGAAGAAAAGGTTAGGAATTCAAACTTGGCAAGAAAAGTAAAGATAAAAGGGAGGTGTGTGTGTGTGTGTGTGTGTGTGTGTGCGCGCGGAGTGGTTGATGCCGGGGTTCTCTAACTGCTGTATAGGTGTGCGACTAAGTCCCTGAGACTTGGGCTAAGAGACCAATACCTGGCATGGGAATTCCAGAGCTTCCCAGCTCCTCCTACAGTTGTACCACTAGCAAGCCGGTGGCGGCGGCTCGGTGTCAGGACGGCTCTCGGTGTTTGGTCTTTTGTTGTTTCATTTTAAAGCATTGTCAAAGTTCAGGTGTGGTTACCACTTGCAGAAGATATGTCGGCCTGGGGCCATAATCATGGGAACAGGCAGCCAGCCAGACACGATTCAACAAACTTTTAACCTCTTGCAGCTAATCCCTTGTTATGTCAGTAACTCTCTCTCTGCCCTCTATGGTTTTTCTCCCCTTTCCTATCCTCTCTCTCTGCTAAGTCACTCCCTCTTTCTTTTCATGTGAAGTCAGTTTAGGGGGTTGACCTTTTAAATAAGGACTAGAACATCACAGCTGTTACCAACTTCAAACACAAGCCCGTTTAAACTGGAACACAAGTGAGTGGAGGGAATAATGCGCCTATTAAAATATGCTTACCCCCGCTCCCCTCCTCTGCGCTCCGCCTCTGCAGCTCTCCGGACGTGCACCGACAAAGAAGGCATCCCCCACATCCCGCTCCGGAGCCTGTCCAACGTCAGACAGGGAACACAAACAAAGGCCCAGTTCATATTTGGCCTAATGTTTCCTTTTCAGCAACGTGTGGTTTCGATGAATGGCTGCCTGAAAAGTGGATCGTGTTTTGGAACGCCCGGCTCGTCTCCGTTTTTCTGAGTTCTAAAAACACGTGAGAACGCAACTTGTGATGTGGGCTGCGGTGCAGTTCAACCCTTTACAGCAAACGCCTTGTCGCGGTGGCTACAGTGGACCGGAAAAACTGATTCTGTGGATAGAAAATCAACTGTTTTGCTGTATTTTTTTTTTTTTTTTTTTTAGTTTTTTNAAAATACAATGTTTTGCTGTTTTTTTTTTTTTTTTTTTTTTTTTTTTTTTTTTTAGTTTTTACTCTATATGATTAAATACTTTCTTTTTCTCATTGCCTGAACTGTAGTTATGTGACCCTTGAACAGACCCTTTTTGGGTAACAGAATAGGAACCCCAGCACTCGGGACTCTGAGTTGTAAACTTCTTGCGGGTAAAGTTCACCCGTTGAGCGTTTGCCAACTACAGATTTGCGCTTTGGAAAACCTGCCGTACCGATTGTGCACCTGTGATTTGCCATCAGTATTTTTGGAGAAACATTTCTGATTGCAGTGAAGCAAATTTCACCAAATGTTTCCGTCAGCATCCCATTTTAAACCGGTACCTGATAGTCCAGTGTTTACGTTTCCCCGGTGTTGAGCATTATGGGAACTCGTGCCAAATTCACTTGTCTGTCCCCTAAAGGTGGCAACTTTTGCTGGATATTTACTGTAATAAATAAAACAAAAGCTTGAATTATTATGTTTAGGATAATAAAATACGAGTAAACTTTTTTTTTTAAACTGCTGTTGTCTGATATCGTTCTTTTCTCTTCACCACACAGAGATGTGTATTTGCACGACGGTGTGTGTTTCACTGCAGTTGTTGGAAATTCTGATGGTTCTACCGTAAGATAGGAATAAAAGTTGTATTGCAGTTTTGGGGTGTCCTTGGTTCCTACTTGGAACAAGTTAAAACTTTCCCTATAAGAAACAAGGGTACTTGTCATTTCCATTTACAGATTTCTGTCTCAAGAAAGGATTTCCAGAACGAACCGAGTTTGAAAACTGCAGAATGGCTGTACTTTGAGTACCCTTCAAAACGGCTTCCTTTTCCAACATAATTACTTCATGTTTGTAGAGAGGAAGGAGAGTTGACAGTCAGCTTTTGACGTTGCTCTTTTGAACAAAGCCACATTGTGTCAAGAGCTGTTGGTAAACGCATGTGCCAAATTCAAGGTGAAAGCAGTACCTGGGATGTTCTTAGGTAGTTATGAAGAAAGCAGTCGGTGAAGAGAGGAACAGACCCTGACGCCTCCTGATACAGGAGTGGCCCAGGGGGTCACACTGAGCAATGGCTGACCTTGAAGAGAGGACCACGGTATCAAAGGGAAGCGCCTATCTCCTCCTTGCTAGAATTTCAGAGACATTAACAGGTTGTGGATACACGGTTGTTACAGACCTCTCCACCTCTAAATGTCAATATTAAACAAGGCCATTAGCAGGTAGCGCTGGCTTTTTCTGCCAGGCGTGGGTGCTTTGTGTTGATGCACCTTGAATGGGATGATTCAGACCTCCCTCTCGGAGAATTCATCCTCTGTTTGTTTTGCCATCTGCTTGCGATGTTAATGGTTGAAAGAAAAACATCACGAGATGGCACGGGTGTATTATTGTGCATTAACAAATTAGTTTTGCGACAGAATTTAGCATAGAGACGGCTCGCTTGGGGAGTGTGAAACTTAAATGCCGAGCGAAAGTAAACACCGCAGTTTGAGTGCTAACAGGAGCAGAGCAGCTGCCAGGTCTTTGCCAGCAAGGCAGTAGAGAAGGTACTTGCCTGGAGAAGACAGCTTTAATGCTGTCAAATGTTTGTGTACATCATTCGGTGAGGTGAACCAAAATGTACTCGGTCGTAGCCGTGAACAAGAATTAGCAATGGAGTCAATTTAGTTAATGATATATCTGTTTTAATGGAGTCTATCATTGGATAAATTTTGCTTTTAAAGGATCTGAGTCTTTGCCTCTTCCAAATCCCAGCAGGCATTTTGTGCATATCTAACTCATTGTGTGAAGATCTACTTTATAGTGTCATTGTGGAATTTACTTTTAACTTCTTTCTGCTCGTGTCCTTTGGTTTAGTTCTCAGAACTAAGTACGAAATATCCTCTGTGGCCCACCTTACGAATTCCTTTTGAAACTGCAAAAAAAACTCCCCGTCAAATCCCCAAAACCCTCATTTTACAGAGGCTAAACAAATTAAGTGTTTTTAGATCCTTTTTATCGCTCCTCTCTCTCTCAGAACTTGAGCTGTTCTTTTTGCTCTCCTCTGAACAACTTGCAGAGATTGAAGAAGTTGTCCTACCAAGAATTTGACTTTGCAACTCCCCTTTTCCTCAGCGTGTCCTTTCGGTTATTGTCAGTCATGGTTTAATTACATTCATACCCTCCCATCGAGACGCTCTTCTGTGTGTGCGCCTCAAAAGCAGCTCTCAAATAATTCATCCGGGATATCCCTGTCTGGAATGAGCAGTTGACTCGGGTTCTTCAGCTGCAGCTAAAGTGTGTTAATGAATACGGTCAACCTGCCGCCACCTCCCCGTTGTTGTGATCCTCCGGTTTAATTACAGGTCTGAAGGGTGGTCTGGTGCCGAGACCTCCTCTGCTGTTGTAGGGACCTTTTGCCAGAGCCACCCCCTTTTTGCCCGCCGTGGCCCACCCAAACCTTTGTCTCGCTCGTTCAGCCCCACTGTTTTTACACCCCCCTAATGCTTCGTGGAACATTTGACTGTTGTGTTTGTTTGTGCCACAGACCTTTCAGGTAAAGGAAAACAGCGTTGCTGTTGCTTTTGGCAAGAAAGGGCTTGTTCCGAAAAGGGAAAGGACCCTCTGGACTTGTTTTCTTTTTGTAAATGTTTACATTAAAAAGTAAACAAAGAGAAGAGTGTCCACAGTGTTGTGGGTTTCAGATATTGTGTGAATCATGGGAAGAGACCATCTTAGTTTTGTGCGGCACCGGGTAGACTTCACGAGTTTGTCTGGAACAGTTTGGAGCTGAGGGACAACAATAGGGGGGCAACAGAGGATGTCATTCAGACCTGGTCTAAGAAGCGTCTCTGTGGAATGAGATGTAGTAAACAGGACGAAAGGTCTTTCTTTTTTTAGGAACTCTGGAAAGAATGGTTTGTAATGCTACCTTACACACAGTTGCAGGATTCCAGCTTGGTGGAGTAAAAGGTTTCAATTTTCTAATATGTATATAAAGTTTCACAGTACAATGGATCTTTTGTGTTGTGCAAAATGAGCCCCCGCCGTCCTCACCCTTCCTCCTCCAAAACGAGGGGGGATGCAGTCCTGCACCTGGGGGCAACAAGGACTCAGGTTTCTTCTGCACCATTTCGTCACTTGGTCCCCACAAGCTGAATAGCGCATCTCTGCCAAGGTAGGCGGGCCACCGTGCAGCTTCCAGCCATGGAGGGAGGATCCGGGAAGCAGCGGCTTCCTGACACAACTTGCGCGTGGCAGGTGCCCCGGATCATGCAGGTCTGCAAAAGGCAGATGGTAACTGCAGGCCTGTTTGTGGAGGGTGCTTCGCTCTGGGTGGACTCTGAAGGTATTGTGTGGAGAGGTCTGCATAGTTATGCTGAAGCACCCGGTGTTTGTGTTGCTACCGTCTGGTCATGATTCTCATGAGGGTTTAGGTTTTCTTCTCATTAATTTGCATTGTTTTCTTTCAGGTTTCACCTGAACCTTCAGGATTTGAGTTGAGCAGAGCATTTTGGAAGAGACAATGAACAGAACGTGCACTAAGGAGTCAGTAGTTACAAACTACAGTTTCTCCCTGCTTTACTAATGCCGTTTATGCCTGTAAAAGCTTTTCTGAATTCTCGCTGCAATTTCCTTTTGTTTCAATGGTGAAAAATTGTATATGCCTTTTTGAGCATTTATGGGAAGATGTTATAAGTGAAACGGACACAGTGACCTTAAGGCTGACATTAGTTTCCAGGGGAATTTCCCTTTATTAATCTCCCTATCATACTGTATGGTTGACTTTACTTGTTTCTTTCCTGGATATTATGAACTGTACAGTTAAAGGCTCACAAGCTAAACATACATATTATACTTAAAAATCATGTGCTAATTAAAGCATTAATGGAAAAAGCAAACATTACAGAAAAATATCAGGGCAAAGGAATTCGAATCCATTTGTACAAGTTGCTGTTCGGTTAGGTCAAACGCGATCCACGATTGCTGAGACGGAAGCAAGCAAGGGTTAATGGAGGTTCAGAACTTAATGCACCACAAAGCAAAGTGTAACTGGGAACAAGACCAGAGCAAGGTGGCTGTGGTGTCGCGACGCTCGGGTCTCTGGAAACGTGCAAATTTAAATTCGGCCGTATAAATGCCTTACAAGTGGAAGTATGGGTATTGAGTGGGAACTCTTTAAATGCTGAATTTGTGCAGCCTGAATGGGCATTTCCAAGGGGATGACTGTATTGATCCAAACTGAAGAACTTGGAGATGGCATGGCCCGAATTTCCTTTCTGTTAGACTGGGCCCATGGCAACTGTTCTCGTTCCTTTTTGTGATACTCGAGTGCCTTTTGAGTGTGACAAAACGCCGCCCCCCCCGAAGGTCTGCGCGTGATCCGTTGTAATTTGTAATGTTAATGGTCAGCTGTCACTTTCCCAACTGAGTGGGGTCGTTTCCTCTCGTTGATCTGACAGTCGGGGTTTATTGTGGTGTCTGACACCGTCGGTGACGTGTCTCCCGTGGAGGAGCTGCACCCACCGCGTTACTCAATAGATGGAATGATGCCAGACCTCTCTATGGAGGCATTTGAGTTCCCAGATTGAAGAGAAAGCCTGTTGTTGGTGTGCCCGTGTTATCAGGATTCACGGCAAAAACAGAGGCGAAAGGCCAACTAAATGCAACTGACCGTCAGGCCCTCGTGACTCGCGATGGGTTAATGGGCGCTGCTTCCTGTTTGCCCGAGACTGTTGGCTGCCGCGGGTATCTGAAGGCATCCCAACCAGAAAGAAACTTATCTCTTTAAGGTGTGCCATTTTTCTCATAGATTGTTAAACACTGGCTTTTTTGCATGTTAAACCAGGATTGCTCAATCAATCTTAGTCGGTGCAAACCCGGGTTTCTTAAAACGGTACACTGTTGTTATCGCGAGGCTGAAAGAGAGCCCATTTAAAGATGTTTCGGCCATCGTTCCGTGAAGCAGGGTTTAGCTGTCCGTAAGCGTGGCTGATGAAGTGCTCGGTGCATGTTTGTAAAGGCAAATTTAGTAACCCTGTAACATGTCATAGTAGTAATGTTGGAGCTGTTTGAAGACGAGGTTGATCGAAACGGTTTTTTACTGTAAACTCAGTATTAGTTGTTTCTCAGCAGAGAACAGAGACAAGGAGCCAGTTCTGACTACCCTGCAGTATGACGGTAGTTATCTTTAGGCAGGGTGACCTTACTTTATTTCCTTTGTTTTTGTGAACAGTGGTGCGTTCCTGTCGAGACAATGAATTGTTTAGGTTTTTGATATGCTTAAAGAGATCTTTAGGCTTCTGACGTTTTCCAGTTCGTGTGTCGTTTTTCTTATTTGTGAAGCATGCGAGTCGGGCAAAGGTCTGAGGTGAAGAATATTTAAGGCTTAAGGTGAATTGTTTTGGAAAGTGGGCTTGAATCGTATCAGCCCGTTAAGAGTGCTCACATTAAGTTCAAATCCAGGTGGATCACCTGTAAAGTCGTCTCTTGACGTAGATTTTCTGAATCTTTAAGTGCCTGGTTATTCCAGTAATTTTTGGATGTATCTGTGGGCTTGGATATCTGTGGTCTTTTGGATACATCTGGGGTTTGTAATACACCTGTTACATGTTAAGTCACACTTGGATGTAACAAAAAAGCATACTTTGGGGGAGGGGGGGGGGGTGGTGAGTCTAGTGTGAATCTTGGCAGTGTGTTCATAAAACCGTGGCCATGTATAGCTCTACACGCATCTACTGTGGAGACGCAAGCCAGCAGACAAGACGGGTGTCCGGTTGCCTTCTGTGGGCTGAGCTAAGCGGCGACGGGGGTGCTTACCTCAGTGCACCCAGCACTCTGTCTGTCTTTGCAGGACGAGCACCGATCCATTATCTCCGTTTCCATATTGATACAGCAGGTCGATATCCAAATGTTAACAGTAGTGCCACCGTAGACCATGAAACTCTGGGACTGTGCCATATGGGGCATTACTTTGATTTTAATCTGTATTGCTCCAACCAAAAGCCAAAAATGCAGCAAAACAGAGCAATGCAATTTGCTCTGTTTGTCCCCATTTCAAAATGAGCTCTACTTAATGAAGAAGGATTGAACGTCTACAGATAGGATTCCTTAATTAGCTTAAGCTGCTCGTGTAACCAGATCCACTGCATTAATGACAACACAGCCTCTGTGAAAAGCTCCATTGTTCTCCAGATAATTGTCCTTTTAGTTAACACGGCCAGGGAAGGCTTCTCCTTGTTAGGGGACTTGGCCGGTCTGTCAACAGCCGGAGGCGAGGATGGGTTCTGGGTTCGGACTGGCCCGGTGCCCATTTTGACAAGCCCACTTGTGGCCTCTGCTGAAATCCCCTTGGCAGGCAGTAGAATTAGGACTCCCTGGAGGGGGGCTGAAAGTGGGGGGGGGTGCAGCTAGCTGGGATGTTAATTATATGCCCTGAATCTTAATGAATGAACCGGGATCAATAGAATAAGTAAACAGTATGCTGATTATTCCGGCTAATGACTTCTCCTGTTGAAGTCAAGGTAGATTTGGGAGGAACGGTGGGTTGGGTTTATGAGTAAAGGAGAGCCCTGGCTCTCTCCAACCCTTGGAATTGAACCATATTGGATGTGTGCATAAATTACATACACTGTTTCATAATGCTAATTATAGGCAAGTGTATCTTGGGCTATTTGTGAATTTTTTTACCTTAAAGGAACTTTGTGCGTGGGGTCTTTCTCAGAAACACAAAAACACAGTAACCGTGAGAGTGGCTGTGTGTGTGTCGATCTGCTCAAACTGGCGGTCTCACCTGTTTGGACCGGTGCCGCGTGTCTGCGATCTCCATTGTATCCAGTCAGCCGAAGCTGTTAGAAACCCTATACTTTGCTTCAGGCAGAAGAGGCTGGCCAAGAATGTCCTCGAGCTGTTTGCCCCATTCACAGTCCTGCTGGAGAGGGAACAGAGCACCAGCAGATGAACAAGAACCACGGACACGTCGAATGTCGGAGACGAAATAGCCGGACCGGTTTAATGGATACAGCCATAGGGTTTCATTGAGAATTTATTAGGGATAATGACAATAAAAATAACATGTCAAAATGTTTTCCAAGACAGCCAGTCTTGGAAGACTAGATCAAATTACAGATGAGATCATCTTGTCAAGTAGCAAAAATGTGTTCCCGTTTTATGTGAACTTGAAGCAAAGTGCTGTTGGGGTTTTCGATCGGTGGCTGTTGTGTCTAGACTAAGACAATGGAAATGAAGAGTCATGAAAGGACAGCTGAAGACTGGCAGTAAGTCTGACTTGAGGCTGACTGAATAAAAGCAATGGAGTTTTTGCATCTTCCAGACTACGTATCGCAGCCTGCCGATCGATTTCAGACGGTTTGTTTATACAGAATGTAAAACTTGTGCAATCTTTCCGCAATAGGAAAAGAAACCAAGAGCATAATCTGGGACAAACCTATGGAAGGCAGAACAGGTGCTGATCCGGTGCCGCATGTCAGTGACTGGGTCTGCAGTAAAATTGACTTCTTCGTTGTGAGCCACACTCTGACCCTCAGAAGGGAGACCTGTGTGGCTTTGACCTGCTCCTCAGAAGGGTTGACCTGCTTGAACAGTCAGTAGCGTAGATGGTTTTTACTCCCCCAAGACTCATTCTCTCGGATACGCCTGGTGATGCAGTGGCTCAATTTCAACACCTCCCGGCTGGTAATGGGTCTGTGCCCTGACACCCGCCCTAGGGGTGGGGGTGGTGGGCAGTAATTATTTTAACAAAGATCAGTATATTTACATGATACCCCCCAAGTCAGGGTTCACTCCCACTGGCAGGGCAGAAGTGAAACAATAATTTTCCTGTAACTCACACTACAGAAAAAGCAAACAAAAAACAGTATAAATAAAACCTTGTTCACCGTGCGCACAAACGTTCTGTCAGTTGTTTGATCCATTGTGACGGATTAGTACATAAAACGGCATGCAAAATGATGTCGGCCCATAGTTTTTGCTCTGAAGATCACTCTCTGAATACGGTTCTTGTTTAATTTGTTCTTATCTTTCTAACATCTTTGCTTTCTATTAAATAACCAGAAGACAGCAGCACTCTTAGGTTTGAATAAACCTGTTTTTAATGATCTGAGAGGGAAACATATGCAAGCTCCTCCACCTGCAGATAGCAGTCATTACACTCCTTTTTGTATATTGTTCTTATTTGTTATTATGTTAAGTTTCTTTTTCGATAAACAGAGGAAATAGGAGAGAACACTTTTGGGATTTGATATGTCCACTGTTTGAAGCGGATGTTCTAGTGTTCTTCAAAGCAGCTTTTGAAAGGCAGAGCTTCTCTTTAGAATCAAGGTCTCCTCGGAATCTCCTTGAAGGGTTTATTTGTTGATGGGCTTTAAAATGCACTCTGCAGTTTCCCATTGAGAAAATGTTGAAAGGGGAAAGAAAGGGGGGGGGGGGGGTCTCTTACACACTCAATTACAACCCTTTTTAGAAAAGAAAAATTATATTTCAATAATGTAGCTAATTTATTTATAAATATCTCCTTGTTTTTTTAATTGCTAGTTAGTTTATGTTATACTGCCAAGGTTTAGGTAGAAATTCAGGTGTATTTAACTGCAGTCCTGGCCAGTCGTGATGTGATCTTCAACTCCTAGAAGTTGTACGGCTGTGAGATTTTCCATCCTGCCCAACTCTTCTGGCTACCTCCTCCCCTCTTAACTGGCGCTACGCACGCACCTGCCAGAAGACGGGAATGCACCCCACCCCCCCTCCAGGTGCCACTAAAAATAATGAGAAATAATGACATGGTCACAGTGGCGCAAACAGGTGTTGCCTTTGCTTTTGGTGTCTGTTGGACACACCCGTCTCACTGTCTCTGGCCCATGTGGCTCGGCATTCGGTGTTTATTTTTTTTTTGCACGGGTGTGCGTGTGCGTGCGTGCGTGCACGTGTGTGTGTGTGTGATGTTCGGTAAAATATAATAAAAGTAAAAACCAACTGAAATGTTTTTATGCATGACAATAACAACATCATCGCATTTTATAATACTACAAACTAAAACCGAATTGTACAATTTTTCTAAAGAATTAAAACTGGTATCACCAAGTGTGAAAGAGCAAATAAATATTTGGACCATTCCCTTGAATGCAGGAGAAATTTTATTTGCATTTAGTATAAGGGTGTTGTGAAAGTTAGCTGTATGGTTTCAGTAGTTACTATTTGCGTGTGTTTTTTCTAAGTTTTGAATGTTAATTTAGTTGTGAGTTACATTTAGGATAATTGATGTTATTGGCTGAGACCATCGGAGGGACAGGAAGGAGGAATTATATGTAATAATAGGTTTTTTGCAGGAAAATAGTGTCTGTATGTTTTTAATGTACGGTATGCAGTGAATAACATACCTTGAGGGTTTAAGGAGAAAGTTTTGGGGGAAACGGGTATATGTTCTATCCAGTATGTTTTAGCAGTTCTGTGTTAGAAGAGGGAAAGTCACCCCTCTGACAGGGAGATTCCTTTGTTAACCTGGAATGATTAGAGGCAATGAGACAGAAAGCGCAGCCTGGTCGGGAGCGTCGGCACTTCGCAGCGTAATTACAAAGTGCAATTGGTGATCAGGTTGCCTGGTAGGGGCTCGGCAGCTTTGTGTGATTTTATTAACTTCGCTTAGCCCCCGATTAATGCCTAACCTTCTTAAGATTGATTGGACATGTGTGAGCTATGAATGTATTGATTTACCTATCTGTTGTAGTTTTCTCCAGCAGCTCCAGATCTTCTCGCACTAGAAACTGGTTCAGCGTGCGTGTCTTTTCTGCAAGTGTGTTTCGGAGATGTTAGCAGTTAGGGCCTCGATGTGTTTCTTCTCTGGGTGCTTTGGCTACTCACAGGGACTGCGAGTATCGCCAGTCCTGTGTCAGTTTCCCCCTGAAGTGCGCTTGGGCATCAGGGACTCCTGCACAATCACAGACCCCGGTTACAGGTCCTGAGCTAATTGTGCCGTCTCATCTTACATCGCCCGTGCCTTGGTGCATCTGTCAAGGCTGGCCTGTGAGTGGTGTGTCTAGCTTGCAGTGACCCTCCATGCAGATGTCTTGCTGACAGCGAAAAAGAGTGATCAGTCTAGTGAGAAGTCCCTCGTTTTGAGGGGCCCTGTGTGAGTTGGGGAACCTCGGTGGGCTGGGAGGCCTGACAGAGCCCTTATTCCCTCTTGCAGAACGGGAGAGGCTGCCTGTTGACTCTGCATTTTAAGTGGATCTGACAGCAGTGCAAGAATAAATGTACAACCAATGTAACAGCTTAACTTGTAAACCGCACTCCAGAACATCAGTCATGCCGCAGTCCTAGCAGGCACAAACATGAAGGACCTTCCAGGCTATGAATAGGGTGCAATTTTAGCTGTCATCTTTCACCTCAAACCTTGGATTTTTGTCTCTCTTCAGTGGCAGTTCTCCAATGTGTGGGAAACCAGAAGAACACTCATACGTATCAACTCAAAGACTGAGACTCCTCTCCTTCTCCTCCAGCTTTCCCACACGCACCGAACTCCGCCTGAAAAACTGCCTGCTGATATTGAGCTTTAATATCATAATCTGGGTTCCTTCATGTGCAATATATGTTTAATGTTCTTTTTCCAGGATTCATTTTCACATTTTGAGGACTTAAGGTGCTTTTAGGAGGGGTATTAGGCTGCTATTTCGTCATATTTGAATATTACAGTTTCTAAAGCTGGCAGTTTACCAAATTTATCACGTTAAGATAGCATTTTAAACCAAATCTTTCCCAAGTGGATGTTCCATAAAGGATTCTCAGTGGTGTCTCTTCCCATCGTGGCCCAATCGCTGTTTTCTCTGTCCTGCCTTTGTGTCCCTGGCCACAGTCTTGAGATGTCGCAAAACCCTCCGTGTTCTCTGCCCGCTGATGAACGGCAACAATTCCACGGCAGTGCAAACTCTACAATGAATGTAATGAAAGAGCACAATGTTTACCGATTCACGTTCAGCACTTAATGTATTTCACAGTTTTCTTAAATTTGTAACGATGGGTCTCCCAGTAGAAATGGATTTCAAGGCTCTGGCCAAACACTTTGCTTGTCGGTATTCTGTCATTTCCATCAGCTGGTTCAGCAATGATTCACCCATGTTTCGTGTTCTTCTCTCTCGACATGTCTTAAAAAAAGAATGCAGTTTTTTTTGTTTGTGCTCTACGTCTGCCTTGGGGCATATAATACACTGTTCTACATTTCTGTGCCAAAGGTAGCTGTGTAGGTGTTACTTTGATTTGCTCTTGTCATACTTTTTCATCCATTTCTTGCCAGTACCTACTTACCCTCACTGGCTGCACATGGAAGACCTCGTGAGGTCAACGAAGGTGGGCTGAGTTTGCACCGGGGGGTTCAAATATTGCAGGTGTGTTTGGCTTAGGATGTCGCTCCCCATGCTTCGATATACCTACAAATAATTACCTGGCAATGTAAATTACGCCTGGGCTCAAACCCCGCCCCAGTGCCAGTCCCCCTTCTGCCCCCGCTGGCCCACTGTGCCACCCATCTATCACCCCCCTCCCCCCCCAGGACCACACCTCTTGGCTAAACAGAAGAAACCACATTTGCTTCTGCCTCTGCCTGAAGTAGCTTATAAATAAATACTTTGCAGATGATATTTTCTTAGTTGCCCCCTCTTCCCTTCACTCTGAGGTTCTTACCCCCATGGCGATATGTGAGGCTAAGATTGAAAACATCTTTAGTTAATATTTAACTGAGGTCCTGTGGAGGGAGGGCTCCAGAAAACTAGATTAGTGGAAGAAGGTAACAAGTACAAAGTGGTATGTTCTTTTTTTTTTTTTTTTTTTTTTTTTTAAATACCCTCAAGTCCAGGTTAGCTATTGGTTGCCTGGAACAGTGACAGAATGAATGGATTTGGCNTTTTTTTTTTTTTTTTTTTTTTTTTTTTTTAAATACCCTCGACTCCAGGTTAGCTATTGGTTGCCTGGAACAGTGACAGAATGAATGGATTTGGCTGCAAGCTCTCTGGCTTCTTTTTTATTCACTGAGGGCACAATTGACCTGGACTTGTAACTGGTCTAATGGGCTTGTAACTGGACCTTCTCATCCTCTTGCTCTTCCTTCTCCTCCTTCAATGTCTGACCTCTGCTCCCAACTGAGTTGGTTGGTGTTGAGTAGCTTTCACCCGGGTGCTCCGGCTCCCCTGCTCCTCACCCGGCCAGCTGTGGGCCACATGTCCGAAGCACAGAGATAAGAGAATTGAGGCCCGTTCAGTGGGGATCTGGTTTGCAGCGGTTCAGCTAGATGTTGCGGTTGGTGAGATCTGAACTTTCACAGCCTGTGTCATGCCTAATGCCTCACTTCCCACATCCAGATCTGTCGGGTGATTTATATGTAACAGGTGCTCAGCTCAAAGGCAGCGTGGGCTGAGGTTATGAGGGATACATGTGGACTTTTCATTAACGCAGGGTCCAAGGGAAGCAGGAGGCAGTGTGTTTTAAAAATACGTCCACAGCCTGTCGTCTCCACTGTCAACTTTAGTACAGACAGAGGACAGCAGACCTGGAAACAAAATTTGGAGAAATCAGAAGGGCATACACACATTTCCATCCAAAAGTCAACCTTAGTCCTGGAAACCCTAGCATGATACGCAACGTAATGATCATCTCATCTTACATGGCTGAAACTTTATCGTATGTTTGCTGTGTTGTTGGAATTTCAGCTTTCTGCAGCTAAGTCGGGTCTCTTAACCTGTCCCCAGTAGACAGTAAAAGAGTAATCTTGTTCTCTCGTCCTGCTTGTGACATCTGTCAAAGCATCCCAACATGTTCTTTCTCTGCCATTTCTTGCAGGGCTTCGTAAGAACAAACCTTGTTGAAAAATCACGCGCAAATTTACCCTCCTGTTTCAAAAGCAGCTTTAAGAATGGAGAAATTGGAATGCAGGTTCAAGTCTTTTATAATCAGTCGAAAGAATATAAACATCGTCTGCCTGTTCCTTGTATTTGCCACGGTTTTTTGACACGTTTTTGGTCCTTTCGGTTCTCACTGGCTGTAACCATGGTTCTAGAATCCTTGTTCTGTACATTTTAATGATCTCTGTTTTTAAAGTTTAGTGCTGCTGATGTCCTCGACCGAAGATTTTAACGCTCCCTTTTCACAGTAGGAGCTGAAACATCTTTCTTATTTGACAAATTTGCTGCACCCCCCCCCCCCCCCCCCCCCCCCCCCCCCCCCCCCCCCCCCCCCCCCCAGTTTGGGGTTTCTCAGTGTGCTGTAGCTGTTGGAGAAATTTACGCCCATTGTTTAGGTGTGCGTGGGGATTTGTGTTGTTCAGCTGTAAGCTTTACGGACGTTAATCGAATCTGAAGAGTTCACTCTGTTTTTGACATCTAAAAACAAAAACAATAATTTGTTAGAATGTATTTTTTATGTACGGGTAGCATGGTGGTGCAATGGGTAGTGTATGGACTGTGTTTGGCCATAGATAGCCTGGTCTGTGTGGAGTTTGCGCGTTCCTCCCGTTGTGCATGTTCCCGTTTCCTTCTGCAGCCAAAACACGTTTCAGGTAAATTGTTGATTATAAAATGCCCGTTTTTTTGTGTGTTTGTCTGTCTGTCTGGCTGCCCTGTGATGGACCGGCATCCCATCCTGGCTGAAAACCTTTGTGTAACAGCATTCAGTGATTCACAGACAGGTTCTGGACTGACGTAACTCTGACAAAGGCAAGCGGTTTATGAAAAGTGAGTGTTGCTGTGTATTTGACTTAGACTTATTTAAAGCAAAACATTATCGGTAAATCATGACAAGTTGGACGGTTAAAATCATCCTTTTGTGGAGTTTGAAATGCTCCGATTATGGACTCTGTGTGAGCTACATTTTTGGATGTTAAGGACAAGATTATTTAGTAAGGAAAAGACACCATTTTCTTCGGAAGCATAGTTAAATATAGTTTACATTTCAACATGAGCGACAAACCAGATGGCCGCCGAGTCTGTGCGAGCCGATTTCTGAGAGACTTGTTATCTGAAATTCCCATACCCCCGTGATTCTGCACAACGCCTCTGTGCCCCTCAGGGCTTCAGAAAACAAACTCATGGCCTCTCCGCAAGGAAAATGACTGTAATACCGTTGTGAGATCTTATCTCGCTTGTTTTTGTTTTCAGTGAAAACCCATCAATTGCCAGTGTTCTCTCACAAGGTTGAGAATTCAAGGTGAACCAGGTCAGAGGAACGTCTGATTATGAGATGAGTGTTTTATTCAAAACAAAACAGAAAGCAGAACAGGATATGGCCTGTTTGACTACAGCTGTCAGCTCCCTTTTGTTTATCTTGTCACTGAAAATGAGCCTCCGTGGCTGTAATGCATTCTTTAAAAATAACTTGCTAAATGTGTAAATGTGAACACAAGGAGTTTAACTGAGTACGTATATTTAATCTGTGTTTGTATGAATAGTATTCAGATCGCCAAGTGCTGAGAGTCTGGTTTTCTGCTGTTTCATTGTTTAAAAAGTTATTATTTAGTCAAAATACGTCCCGCCCTCCTCGCAAAGTCAATATGGACCTCTTTTTGACACTGCTGTTGACATTCTTGGTGCTTTTATTTTCTCACCATTATTGTCTTTTTAATTCCTTTGTTAATCATTATTTTATAAAGGTGTAAAGGAAAGAAAAAACCAACCGCCTTTTGACGTTTTGTTTGATGTGTCAGTAGCTCCTTCGGTTGCCAGAGTAAGCCAGAATCTGAGCTGAAACACAAAAGAACCTCCCCCCCCCATTCTTTTGAAATTTTTGTCATTAATTACTTTAGCAAATGTGATGCAGAAAGTGAATGAGGAGACGGTGCAGGTCCTTCAAAGGGGGTCTCGGTAATAACCCAGGATATCCTGCTGTAGAAACAGAGACTGGGTTGCTGTCACCTTCATCTCTCGTCATCTGTTTTTCATCTTAGAAATCTTTCCCCATAATCATTTCCTCTGGCTATTCTGTAACCCTCTGTTTTTTTGTTCATTATTATTAGTATTTGTTTGCTGTTAGTATTAGTGGCAGATTTATTCAGCGCTTCTGAAATTATGTAATGATTTTACGACGACTCCTCCATATAGCCGATGCTCTTCTCCAAAGTGACGTTCAAGTGAGAGGAGACAAAAGTGCATTTGACCAACAGACAGAGGCACAGATTCAAAATAAAACCACTTTTGTTTTATGAACTCTCAGGTCAGTGGTGTTTTCATGTCAAGGCTTCCCGCGGTTGGTGTGCTCCGCTGTTGGTGACACTCCCGTGTGCGCTAAGCCAGCTTTTCTGCAGACCTGGTGAAGTCTGCCGGGTTGCCCATGCCTTTAAGAGGACAGTTCAAAGGATTCCATGGCTAATTTGAAGTGCCTGAGAAACGCTCGGTGCTGTTTTGTCAGGTGTGGAACTTGGTCACGGCTCAGACATTTGTTTTTCAGGTCACTTAAAAAGATCTTGGATTAAAAAGATTATCTCCTACAAATTCGATCCCCATAGAGTTATGGGGAATGTGCTGGTCACTGTACTACCTGCCTCAATAAAGGTCCGAGCACACGGTCCAGGGTGACCTCAGCTGCTCTGCCGTGTCCTCAAGCCCTTTAGCACAAGTTGTGCTTGGCACTGTTACTGTAATATGTGGAGACGTAGTGAAGCAGGTGTGCTTGTGAGTGTGTAAGGGAACACACTGGAGCTGTACCTAGCAGATGCAAAGGCGTCCTCTATCAGCATTCAGCTGCAATAGAGATTTATTGCCATTTTTACAGTTCTTTAAGTGTAAAGACTTACAGATGTCAGGGACAATTAACTGGGAAGCCAGAAGAGGAGCCTGGATGGGGAGAAGAGGGCTAAAGCTGTGATAATCTTCTCTCCTCTTTGTGTTCCATCCTGCTTGCAGTTAACGCAAAACTACATCATTTATGACAAACAAACTGCTCTTAAAGTCAAAGCGGCTGCTTTTAGTCATTTTATTTTCCTTCCCCTCCACTGATGCTCTGAAAAAAAATGACTGAAATGGTAGCGACCAAAAACTGCTTTGGGTGGTTGATTTAATTTCCACTTTTGGTAAAGGCGTAATGCTCATTTTCCTGAGGCAGAAATAGTAGTGATTTGAATAATTCATGGCGGCGAGGGCGTGAGGCCGGAGAGCCTTTGATCCTCGTGTTTCGCGCTTCCCCGTGACCGTTTGTAGGAAAGCCGGAAACGTCCTGCAAACAGTGAGCGGGTGTTGCTCTCGCGGAGGAGCGGCCGAACCCCGGCCGACCCAGCCTCAAGGCCACCGGGGGAGCTGCTTGTTGTCAGATGTCTTGTCCCATAAACATGGGTGATGCTGAGGGATAGCGGAGTGGTCACACGCTGCAGACCCAAGGCCCGCTTCAGAAACGGCAAGGAAGCTTGCGCTTGGTTTCGAGGCCTCGGTGTGGTTAGAGCACCGCTTCACCCTGCGTATCTCTGCCTCTTTGTAGCGTCCGGGCCTTGCGAGCGTGCTGGGTTCCACTGGGCCCGAACGAGACGCGGAGAAGATGAGTTTAAATGTGGGTTTCACAGGGTAACTTGAGGTGTTTGATGGTGTGTAAGGGTGGTGTGATTGGGTTGGAAGGGGTTTGACTTAACGCCATCCTTAGAGCCCAGATTTAGGGACCAGACAGATAAGAGATACCTGCAGTACCTGCTGGAGGAACAAGGAGGCTGGTAGATGTTCAGACACACACACACACACCCACACCCACAAGCACGCACACACGCACGCAGTCAGGCCCATTCCCTGTCAAACACACCGCAGCCACCACTGCTTCTCCCCGTGGGTTGCTGGCGCGCGCAGCATGTGCAGAGTGAGCCAGGTTGCCTGGGGGCGAATGAAGGGTTTGCGGTACGAGCGCGATTGCTCATCTCTGATTATACATCAATACCTCTATCCCACGGATAATTTATGCATTTACATAGCACAAGAAAACCACTGGGGACATCATGGGGAGATGATATGCTGCAGATCTCTGAAGGCTTGTTAAAACGGTTGCTCTCGGTTGCTACAACAAAATATTTCTGCAGTTATTAAAACACTTTTTCAGTTCGGAAAACTTGATGAGGAACGAACAAGCAAAGGTTACCAGACATAATTCAGCTGTGATTTATTTGGGCCAGTGCAAAAACTTAATTGTTTTTTTACAAAACTGCAAATGAAATCATAAAAAGCAGCCCATGTAATAGCGGTAAACATGTCTGTTCCTGGTGCTTTTCTCCGATTTCCTGAGGTTCAGGAGTGGCGATGTGACTTAAGCTCATTTCCCGGATGCGGGGAGCCTCCCGCTGTGCTCTGCCTGCTTCTCCTGGCTCTGCCTCACCACAAACTTTAAAATAAATTTTTTTTCCCCAGGAATTGGGTAATTAACCCAAAGCTAATGAATGGTTTCTAACTGCACCACAGTGGCTTTTTTATTGTGCACAGTGAATATGGGAAGGGCCCCTGTGTTGTTCTGCTCTTTACCAGTGTTCACTGGTTAACTGCTAGTTGTCTCCATTACGATGCCATTTGGTCATCTTCAGCTGGGTCACTGTCCTTCTCGAAGGCTGGTGATTTGGCACGGTGGTGTGTCGTTTGTGTTGGAATATCCGGCTTACCAAAAACCAGCGAGTGTGTAAGCGAGTGTGGCTACAACAGCCACCGTAACGCCCAGGCGGAGCGCGCCCCGCTGTCGGATCTGCACCGGTTCCCAGGTCTTTCAAAGACGCAGCTTTTTCTGTTCCACAGACTGATAGCTGGCCCTGAAGATCATTGATTTTACGGGAAGCCGTGTTTACAGCGTGAACGCCATCGACCTGAGCTGACTTTGCGCCTCCTTAACTAGGAGACAGAGCACGGACGCCTTGCCTTTCTAGTAGGAGGTGGGCTGACTTGTGACTGTGGGGAACTCTTACTTCTGGCAGGCTAAAAAAGCAGAAGGAAAAATGCACTTGAAGGCCTTGTTTGGTCGCTATTTAAATATGAATGAATCGGTATAAACTTGTTAATTTCAAGTTTACGTTGTAAAAGGCATTTTTCATTCCAAAAAGAAACGTTTGCGTTTTAAAAGCAGCCTGTGTCGGAAATCCCGTGATTTTGCTGATAATTCTGTGCCGTGTTCCAAATGACCGGACCTGGGGAAACTCTGATCTGGGGTTAGTTAAGGTCCTCTGGAGGTTCTGGTGTGTGGTCCTCTGGAGAGACCTGTAGCTCGGAGCCATTACTGTTTGCTGTGTTTATTGCTGTTCCAGCTGTGCTGGCCATACTGTATGTCTTAACATTATCTGGATAACAACTCGGGAGAAGAGTTGTTTTTTTTTTTTTTTAAAATAATTTAATAGTTTTTGAGTTAAATTGGTCACTTAAATGTAGGTATATTTGTAGTAATTGGGGCAACTTTCCAAGGCAAAAAAAAATATTTTTCCAAAGGCTTCACTGAATCTTCTGTCAATAAATACACCTCTTGTGCAACATTAAAGCTCATCTTAGGGTTCATCGATAGGATTCTTTCTTCCTCTTATTCTCTTTTGCCTTGCATATCACCACCCTGTGTTGAGTGGGACGTTCCAAATGGATGTCAGCATGAGCAGCGTGGGGGGGCTGCGACTGGCATTTTTGGGACGAGCAAGTTGCACCTTGACCTCTTCTCAGCTGAGAATTCCCCAGCAGGTCCCTTGGGCACCCAACCCCAAGAGAAGTGGTTCTGACATTCTTATAACAAGACATATTCTTAGAATTTAATTCCCACCTCTGTGTTCTGGTAAATTCCATTTAATGAAAAGACTTTTGAGCAGCTGTAGTTTTTTATATCCACTCCAAATTATTACCGTGCTCCAGGGCCTCACAGTGATCAGCATCTGTGTGTTTATTTTGTGTACTGTGTGTGTGTGTGTTTTTATTAATCCTTTTTTTATACACTGATACTTCCTGCTGACACGTAGGAAGTTAACACGTATAAGTTTAACCCTGTTTATCCCCCTCATCTACTGCACTGTGGCAGAAAGAGTTCGTTCTTTATTGGAGACTACTGCCATTTCTATCAAAAAATGCACAAAAATGTACAACTGAACACGTTTAATTTCAGTTTGTTTTACCCCCCCCTCACACACACACAAAACCACGTCCAAGACCTGTCACATAAGGCCTTATTTCTTTTTTGGGTTCTGGAACTGTGTCTCGTTTTTTTTTTAGGATGTCTGCTCAGCTGGACATGAAGGTTGTTATAGTTTTGGTCACGGTTTCTCAAAGCAAATGTCACAGTCCCATGCAGAAGACCGACTTGAGAAGGCACTCGTGACCCCACAGCACCGTTTTGCGCTTCTCTGGTGTACTGCTTTTAGCACGGGATGCAGATCACTGTCAGTGATGCACCACTGCCGTTCTTTGCTCTTCAGGGTGGGTTGACATGCGGGTGTTTTGTTCGTGGCCCGATGGCTCCAGCTGTGGGTGTAGCTGATAAAGCCGATTAGAGTAAAGGGACGCAGGAGAGGCATGTTCCTGCAGGCGGTCTGCTAGTGGAGCAGTAAAAGGTGAACATATCAAGGCTTTCCAGGTATCATTCTTATATTGAGATGTTTGGGGCAGAAATTGTAATAATTAGGGATTTCCCCCGAAAGTTGCTGTTTGGGACCCCCCCCCCCCCACCCGCTATAACACTATTAATGGAGGTACTTTCTTTGAACAGCTTCAGTAAAGTATTCTGCTTTTCAAAGGTGTACATTGCAAGAGTTTTTTTGTACAAACTTAATGTTTTAGGCCTTCTTTTAGGGGGATGTTGATATCAGTGAGGAAACTTTGCGAAATTGAACTTAATGGGAGGACGGAGTGAAGAGCAAACAGCTGATCTGATGTAAACTGTGTCCCCGGGAAAGGGAAGTAAATCAGTCAAGTGGTGAACGTGTTAATAGTCTAGATGCTGTACAGTTCTGGGAAATTTTTGCTCATTTAAAATTCAGCACTCAAGGTTAAAGACCAGAGCGAGTTATTGGTTTGATTCCAGTCACCTCCACTAGTGAATGTTGCCTGCACGTCTTTAATAAAATGATTATCTCAGCAGAATCACTCGGTATCATTTTCCTGCCCTCGGAGCTACGGCACAGGCAGCCAGGGCCTACCTGGAGTCAGATGTGGCAAACCTGAGCACGTATTCGTACACAGCTGCACTTTTTTTTGGCACGGGACATCCGTGGGATGTTTTGCACAGTATAGGTTTATAAACTTTTTTTGTGTTTACACATAAATATTTATTCAGTACAAGCGCACTAAGAATCCAGCGACAGTGATTTAATATGAAATGCTGAGAAGCAGATTGGGGGGGGGACGCACTTGTAAGTGCAGTTGTTCATTTCACTGCATATTCAGCCTGCATTTATGTGCCTTAAGTGCTGGGCGAAGGGACTCTAAAGTGAAGGAGTATAAAAGTGTTGGTACTTAACAGTGCTAATGTTCTCTACAATTATGTGAATACATCATGCAAAGACACAGCTGCAAGTCCTGTATTGTATTCACAATTAGTCAGTTTTATTCATTTGCTTACTTTATTTTTTTTTTTTTTTTGTTTTTTTTTTTTTTTTTTGCCGAAGGTTTTTTACATTCAAGAAAATGTTCATGACAATATCAGCAATGTAGGGTTATCTAGCCTAACATGTAATGGAAATAAAATTTTTGCAGCTGATTTCTATTTTCTATATATTGTTACAGTTTCTGAATTACCAGGGTAATAGCAATGTTGATTTTTTTTGGGGAGGGGGGGCTTTTATTTTAATTTTTAAATAGAGTGGTCAGCACACTTTAAGCTTCTCTTTCTGTTTCCCTTCTTCTCTTTAGGCCCAGATGCGATGAACGCCTCAAGTAGGCATCAGCATGGAAAGCTGTGAGTCTCCTGTGGTTTCTGGGACAGACGATGGGCTCGCCAGCACCAGCACCCAGCAGCAGCAGCGTCCTCCTCAACCCTGGAACGATCTCTCTGACGCACAGTTCCCCCCCAGCAGTCAGCCCCCGTCTCTGGAGTCCCTGTCCCTGTCCACACCCTACTCTTCTCAGCTGCAGGCTCCCGGTGTGTCCCGTGAGAGTGTGACAAAACAGCCACAACAGCCGCAGACCCAGTCTGCACACTTGGCCTCCAGCATCAATTCAGCATTAAGGCAGCAGCAGTCAGGAAGAGCAGTGCTGGGAGAGGAGGAGGAGGAGGGCGTCGGCCGCAGAGACGAGGACGATGAGGAGCTGGACGGCTTGGATGAAATGGAGATCGACACCTGTTTCCCAAGTCTGCAGTCCTTTTCCGCGCTATCCGTAGATCCAGATGAAGGGGCGATGCCAACCCTCCTGCGGCAGCAACAGGCACGACGGAGAGGGGGTGCAGAGAGTGGGAGCGAGGAAGGGGAGGAGGAGGAGAACAGCGACGTGGAGAACCTCGCTGGGGAAATTGTCTACCAGCCAGATGGCTCGGCTTACATTGTGGAGAGCCTCAGCCAGCTGATCCAAAGCGACGGGGGCACGATGTCTGGCCTGCTACCCACAAATTCCCTCCCCGGCACGGGGAAGCCGGGTGAACCCACCGGGACCGTGTCCTCGGTCTACCCTCAAATCATCAACACGTTCCACATAGCCTCGTCTTTCGGGAAGTGGTTCAGCTCTTCAGACCAAGGATTCCCCAGTACCTCAAGCCTGGCAGGCCTGAGTCCTGTCCTGCACACTTTCCGCGTCTTCGATGTGAGGCACAAAAACAACAAGGATTACCTGAACAGTGACGGGTCTGCCAAGAAGTCCTGCGTATCCAAAGATGTTCCCAACAACGTGGATTTCTCCAAATTCGATGGGCTCGCCCTTTATGGCAAGGGCAAGCCCATTCTCATGTGTTTCCTGTGCAAGCTGTCGTTCGGCTACGCGCGCTCTTTTGCCACGCACGCCGTCCACGACCACCGCATGACTCTGAATGAGGACGAGCGCCGGCTGCTGGGCCACGAGCACGCCTCCGCCATCATCCAGGGCATCGGGAAGGATAAAGAGCCTCTCATCAGCTTCTTGGAACCAAAAAACAAGAGCTCTGCCGCACCACCTACGTTAGTGCCCCAGAGTTTCTACGGCACGTTCAGTGGGGTCCACTTAGACACAGGGAACAGCAGTGGGACTGAGGCTTTGCACAGCAAAGATCCTGATATTGGCCTCCAGCAGTCCCCGCTGGGGTCTCTGCTGACGCTGGGAGCACTGGGAAGTCCAAAGCCGTCTTCGCTGGCTCCTGCCGCCCCAGGCCCTGCTAAAGACTCTAGCGTCCTGCCCCCGCTTGGGCCAAGAGCCGAGGGCCGTGCTGGGAGAGAAGGAACACACCGGGGAGAGGACAGGGAGACGGAATTGGAGGAGGGTAAGGGACTCTTGCCGGATGCAGAGGTGGACTCTGAGGAGGATCTGTTGGACGAGGAGGACGAGGAAGAAGAGGAGGAAGGTCTTGCAATTCCATGCGGTGGCGGCGGCGGCGGCAGTGGCGGCAGCGAAGGGGGGAGACCAGCTGTCTCAAACCAAAGCATTTCCAAATCTCTTTTATTAATGCCTAGTAGCGCTCTCCAGCCTTCTGCCTGCCCGTCTGCAGCTAGCCCGACGCACAGCAGCAAAGCCCCTACCTCCGCCTGCTCGCCCTCTGCCAGATCGGCGGCTGCAGATGGCGGGGGAAGGACCTCAGAGCCCCTCTTGAGCTTTAACTGCCAGGGGTCTTCCCTCCCTGCGGCAGGGGTGGCTGCCAGCGGCCGAGGAGGCAAGGACGACAGACCCGTATGTCTGCCTAGCTCGGCGTCCTCTCCGCTGGCCCCCTGTGCCACCTCCCGCAGCACCTCTGACGAAAGTGCCAATCAAGACAGTGCCACAGCTCCAGAACCAAATGACAGCCCGGCCGAGGGTGAGGAGGACGGCGGGGCTCTCCTGCACCATCACCACCTTCACCACCACCACCACCACCACCTCCACCCCTCACCCCACGCGTACGGCCACTTGCACCCCCATCCCGGGACACCGTGCGACTCGGCCGGTATTGGCGAGTGCCCTCAGAACCACGGGGCCGGTGGCGGCGGAGGCAGTGGGGTCGAATGCCCCAAGTGTGACACCGTGTTGGGGTCCTCCCGCTCCCTGGGGGGCCACATGACCATGATGCACTCGAGGAACTCCTGCAAGACGCTCAAGTGTCCCAAGTGCAACTGGCACTACAAGTACCAGCAGACACTGGAGGCCCACATGAAGGAAAAGCACCCTGATTCTGGGGGCTCCTGCATGTACTGCAGCAGCGGCCAAAGCCACCCACGCCTAGCGCGGGGAGAGAGCTACACCTGTGGCTACAAGCCTTTCCGCTGTGAGGTGTGCAACTACTCCACCACGACGAAGGGCAACCTGAGCATCCACATGCAGTCAGACAAGCATCTCAACAACATGCAGACGCTGCAGAACGGCGGCTCTGTGTCCTCTGCCGGGGAACAGGTGTTTGGCCACACCCCGGGGGGTGTGGTTCCTGTCCCCCCAGCCACGCAGGCCGCAGCCCACCACCACCACCACCCTGCGCAGACCGTGGCTCACGTAGGCACGGCCTGCGGGGCCTCCTCCCCCACCAAGCCCAAAAGCAAGCCGACGTGGCGTTGTGAGGTGTGCGATTACGAGACAAATGTGGCGCGGAACCTGCGCATCCACATGACCAGCGAGAAGCACATGCACAACGTGATGCTGCTGCAGCAGAATGTGGCGCAGATGCAGCACGGCCGCCTGGGTCTGGGGAGCCTGCCCTCGCCCTCTGAGGCCGAGCTCTACCAGTACTACCTGTCCCAGAACATGAGCCTCCCGCCTGGCCTCAAGATGGACCCGACCGGGGCTGACACCCAGTTCCTCCTCGGCGGCTTCCACCTGGACCCTAGCATGGCCGCCCTGGCTCCAGCTCTTGGTGAGACGGTGTTTTGAAATGGGCAGTGAACCTGCTGCTGGTCAGGTTACAGTCCGTGCAGTGAGAATGGTCCCGCCTGTTCTGTCAACAAAGCTCACGGCGCTAAGACTGAGCACAGTTCACTGGGAGTTCAGAGGCAGGAGCGCTTAGGCTTTAAACCACCCCAACTGTGTCATATTCTAATGTGCACACTGAGACCGTTAGGGAAATGTAATTTTTTAAAGTTTTATAATTCATGTCTCCAACACATTTCTGTTTAAAAAAAAAAAAAGAAAAAAAAAAAGCTACTACTTATTGTGGTGTAGCCATTTATAGAGCTGGGTTATTTCTACTGGAGTAATTCCAGAGTAAGTTCTTTCTCAAGGGTACAACAGCAGAAGGTGGGATTTGAATCTCTGTCTGAGCCTAAAGGCAAAGGTTTTAACCACTGTTCCAACTGCTGCTACACCTCATAAAAATAGATGCCTTTTTTCCATATTTTCATACATGCTTATTATTCAGGGCATTTTTCCCTGTTAACGCAGCAATTTTACATCCACAGCAGGGATTTTATTCACTGTACGCTGCACATGGATGCTGTGCTTCTTCAATAACAACAGTTTCTACTCTCTATACTTCCTGCTTCCTGTCACACTGTTAATCTCCAGTTATAACACCGAGTGTGGAAAATCTAAATCGTTATTGAAATATCACATTTAATGTCAAGTTTTAGAAATAAACTGTATAAACACGGAAGTATTAACTCAGTTATTTAAATCATACAAACAATTATAATATGATTTTCCTTTCACTGTCATAAATAAGTGTTCCTCTTGTGGTTTATGATTCGAAGTCTGTAGGTGGCACAGACAATCCGGAAATCGTCTCCTGCATAATTCAAAGTATACGTGTTAATGTTTAGGATAACCAATAGAATTCAATGATTTCTAGTTTATCATTTTTTGTTTTGTGTCCGGGGAATTATGAGAAATGATGACGAAGCGATAGGCGAGGGACAGGTGCACTTTTGAATGTTTGCTGTTGATGCTAGTTTTATCATCGGTTTATCAGACTCGCGTGTGAAAAGTGCACGGTTCACATTGACTTAGAACCACGACACCATCTACTACGAAATCTCAGATTCCCCCGCCCGCAATGCTGAAGGGGTCTGCCTACCCAAGCTGCCTTCCTCTTTTTACTCTGAACCAGCTTGACTTGCCGGGCGTTAGAAGGCAGAAGGTTAATGAGTCAGGAACACACGGCACTCGCTCCCACTTCGGCAGGTTGTTGGCTCAGCTCCTGGTTCTCCCTCCCTGCGTGTGGCTCGGGGGCACTCCTGCCCTGCTGAACTCCACACGGGACGGGCAGACTGAGGCAGAGCACCCGCAGGGCCCTAGTTCCTCCTTCCAATGGGGAATTTTCAAAGAGCCCAGCGAACCCGTCTTTCACGCCCTGCCGCCCTCGAGCTGCCTGTCATGGAGTCGATTCCTTTGGCCTTTTAAACTGTGTAAGAAGCAGTTGTTTATGACCTAATATGTGAAAATAGCATGTAATAGTGCAGAACAAGTATACGGTCTGTCCAACTGGAAGTTTGTGCAGAGGGGCTTCACTTCAGGCTCTAATGATTGTGGACAGGTTTCTTAAAATCAACCCCTGTTCTCCTCACCTCCTCAGCCACAGCCTAACCCAGAAACATGCTCTTCTTAATAAAACCGTGTAGATTTGTCTTTCTTAAGTGGACAGCAGTACGAATTAGTGACTAAATGACCTTTTGACATTATAATGTCAAGCTGAAGCCCTGTTTGTGTGCAACAGATGGCGTAGTGGCTAGAGCTGCCTCCTTTGGACTTGAAGACCCAGGTTTGAATCCCACCACCTGCTGTAGTACCCTAGATCAAGGTACTTGCACTGAAATAACACAGTAAAAATGACTCGGTAGAAAACTCTGCTTGGGCGACGTTCTTTGCTTCGCCTCATTTTCCTGTGAACCGCGTAGCAATAGAGTGCAGGTCTGTAACAGCACTACACTCCTTCACACCAGAACTTATCACAGTATAATTTGTACCCTCACTCATGGTCGTTCAGGCACAAGAAGTCAGATGTAATAACAAACGGAACTGTAAGACAGCCCCCCCCCCCGGGACCTTTTTCCCTGCCGGCATCAATACTCGATTGGTGCGACAAATGCATTTTCCTTCACTAGTGTGTTTTGTTTGCGACAAAGGAACATGTGAGAGTCAGCGTGTAGTTAGTGATTTACCCGTTAAAACAGCTGGGTAACTTTTACCATTGTCACTTGAGGGTGAATACTTTGCTTCAATTGTATTACAGCAGGAGGTGGGATTTGAACCTGTGTCCTGTATGTTGAAAAGTAGCAGCTGTAGTGACTGTGCCGCCTGCTGCCCTGCCTCCTCTCACATACCATCTCAGAGAAAAGGACACATCTCTATCCAGACATGTTAGCTTAAGATGCCACGACTGGAGCTCACACATTTCTCCACAACTTTGACCCCTCTTTCAAAACACTTTAAATTCTTTATTCTTTTCCCCCAGTTTTTTTTTTTTTTTTTTTTTTTTTTTTTTTTTTTAAATCTTTTTTTTTTCCTTTTTACTTNTTTTTTTTTTTTTTTTTTTTTTTTTTTTTTGTTTTAAATCTATTAGTTCTCCATTTGACTTCTGTATCAGGGAAATACTGACAGAGACTATAACAAATGTTCAAGTCTGAATGGAACAAAGACTGACTTTCCTTGAAATATTTATTGTTGATATTATTTATTTGCTTACCCCGTATTCAAAGCAACTTTCAAAATTCACATCTTTACGGGGTCCATTTGTACAGCTGGACTTTTTACTGAGGCAATTCAGGTGAATGATTTCAGGGAGTTTAAGAGTGGTCTTCCTCGCACAGCTCTAATAACCAAGGTAATGGAGAAAAGTATGACTGCAGCCTGCATATCATGGCCATAAATAAAAACGGGCTGCTGGAATTAATTCAATGTAAAGGCAGCCGGGGTCAGACTGAGCTCACAGTCTCAGCAGTGATAGATTAAATATAAGGAAGCAAAGTTTTCTAACAAAAAACCATTTTCCCAATTTTATGTTATTGGTTTTTTATTTTCCCCATGCTCCTCTGTTGTGGAATTTACTCGGTTTATTTGTTTTTGGCTTCGAATTGCCTTAACTCTTGCGCTGCAGC
The DNA here is from genome assembly GCA_900497675.1 of Arapaima gigas. NCBI lineage: Eukaryota > Metazoa > Chordata > Actinopteri > Osteoglossiformes > Osteoglossidae > Arapaima > Arapaima gigas. Next base: position 267,002 of record UFQX01000572.1, on the reverse strand, counting down.
AGTGCTGATGTTTGTCCGCCTGCAGTGATTCACAGGCAGCAGCTCAGCTGGGTTCTGCCTCCTCGTAGTGCCTGGATTTCATTGAAATTATTCTGTTTTGGGAACTTCATTTTTTTGTATAATGTGCATGTGGTGCTTCTTTGCCGGAGCCCACATTTTCTGGAGTTGATTTGACATCCCCAGCCTCACACAGACTGGGTTTGACCGAGTTCACTGTGTTCCTGTGAAAAAGTTAGTTCTCCTGCCCTGTTCCCAAAAAGGCAGCTTATCTTGATTTAATAAAACTTGGTATTTAGATACTCCGATTCACATTATCCTTAAAAATGTTTTGTTACGGAGAATGAACAGAGAAACGCATTCCCCTGCTCTTTTTCCCCTTTTTATGTTCAACCCATGTAAAATAAAACAGGCTTCTGCTTAAAAACAAGTTATTCGGTGAAAAGGCCGGCGAAAAACCTACACGTGTGGAATACACGAGTGTTTGTGTGCCTGTGTGTCAGTAGGTGGGGAGATGCCCATGGACATGCGGCTGGGCGGTGGGCAGCTGGTGTCTGAAGAGCTGATGACCCTGGGGGAGAGCCTGTCGCAAACCAGTGACCCCTCCCTCAAGCTCTTCCAGTGCGCCGTGTGCAACCGCTTCACCACCGACAACCTGGACCTGCTGGCGGTGCACATGGGTGCCGAGCGCAGCCTGCCCGAGGACGAGTGGCGCGCCACGGTGGGCGACTCGCACCAGTGCAAGCTGTGCCGCTACACGACGCAACTGAAGGCCAACTTCCAGCTACACTGCAAGACCGACAAGCACATTCAGAAGTACCAGCTGGTTGCACACATCAAGGAGGGCGGGAAGAGCAACGAGTGGCGCCTCAAGTGCGTCGCCATTGGTAACCCCGTACACCTCAAGTGCAACGCCTGCGACTACTACACCAACAGCCTGGAGAAGCTCCGACTCCACACAGTCAACTCCCGCCACGAGGCCAGCTTGAAGCTCTACAAGGTGAGCGTCCCCGTCCTCTTTTGCGGCTCCTTTCCACGTGGTTACCGGCGACGTGCCAGTCGGTCTGTCACGATTCTTTGTCCCCCGGGACTGAAGGGGAGCTCAAAGTAACAGGTCACGAACCCCTAGCTTAAGACTGACTGGAAACAAAATACCGTATTCATTTCCAGACTCTTATTTGTAGTTGTCAATATGATCGAATAAAGTAAGGCTTGAGTCTTAAAATTTGACAAGACAAAAATTTAACAGACAATAGGACTTCATTTGTAAAAAAAAAAAAAAAAAAAAAAAAAAAAAAAAAAATTAAAATTTAAAAAAANNNTTAAAAAAAAAAAGGAATTTATTTTTAAAAAAAAAAAAAAAAAAAAAAAAACTTTGAGAAGGTGTGAAAATGGTGGAGTTGTTTTTTTGTTTTTTGAAGCAGGAAGACAAGAATTGTCCACAGTCATAATGATTTTTACTGGACTTGTTGTTTCACCTTTTCTTTTTATCGTTCTATAATAGCAAGAGGATGAACACAGAAATCTGATCGGGCCCAACTGTGTTCATCCTCTGGTTTGTGTGGTGGTAGCCAGGCTTGCAATGGGGAGCTGCTCTGCGTGTGTGAGCACCAGCACTCTGCTGCAAAGGGTTTTCTCAAATCAGAATCGATACCAAGCAAACACTATAATTCTATACTCTTTATTTAGTTTTACAAGTAACATGTAAAAGATCGTACTTTTCATTTCCTGTTCTTTTGCGATGAACTGAGGCCGACAAACAAGGTGGCGAAATGATAGGATAAAAATAATCAAACGGCCTTTTTTATCCCGTTTTGCTGAAACCCACTTATTTAGTGCAATATTCAAGATCGTTGTTATTCTCATTGCTCTTCTCCTGAGTCCGTTTTTCCCCCCCACTCTGTGTTGGTGTGTTGTCACACACCTCTCCGATGGAAGCTCTTAGTCCTGACAGAAGTGTGCAATTACAGAAAGAATATGTTTGCTGAGGCTCTGTTAAATGAAAGGTGTGAAACGCAGGTCCTCACCGGTCCATTAAGGATGACCAAAGGGACTGCAGAGCGTCACGACAGAGACGGCTCTTTGCTGAAGGCTAAGCTGGGATTCCACCGTCACCGTCTAGGAAGGCCTGAAAGAGGAGACGCTGTTTTTGGATCACCCCTGTGCCTCAAGTCGAGACACGTAGTCAGGATATTTGCAAATAACTCAAGGTTTAAAATATGTAGTACAATTCCAGTAACACCTTATTCAGCCAGTGGTGGAGAGGTGGCTCCATCATGCCCCCCCCCCTCCCCCACCCACCTGGGCTGTGCCCTGTCCTGCTGCCACACTGTGAGTGCCGTGTTCCACCGCAGCGTCTCCTGTGAAATGAGGTGGGCTGGTTGTGCTGGAGAAGAGGTGACCGAATACTTAACCGGAAAACAAGGGCTGGCCTCTGCGTTGATGGTGGTTGGTTTCTCACACTTAGGAAAGCAGAGACCCGTCTGTATTTTTTCCTTTTTGACTGAAGCTTCCAAAGGCCCTGCTTGGGGTACACTGCATGTACCGCTTCTCCTTAACAGCCTTGACCTTCGAGGAGGGCCAATTTCAGGGGAAAAAAAGGATGGCATAGACTTCAGGAGCGAGTACTTGGGCTGTCGCAAAAAATTTATGATCGGTTTAGACAGCCGTGTGCCAAACAAAGATGTTCACAACTCGATGACCCACAAGGGTCATTAGTGGGTGATAATGAAAAGGTCCTGGGCTAAACTGTAGTACTGGCTTCCCCTCTGACAGGGCGATGGGTTTCTTGCTGGATTTATAGTGGGTTGCCAAGCTGGAGAGATGGAGATGCTCAGAGTTTTGCGCCGTGGCAGAGGACGTCATATTTATTTATTCTGACCAAGAAAGGAATTGATGCAAATTGCTACTTCTTTAACCTTTTGAAAAAGAAGCCGTGTCATGAAGTCAGCATAAACATCACGTAACATGTGGAAGTTCCTTGCACACACAACCCAAATCGAACTGGTTTTCATTAAGAAGGCCCTTTGTGTGCAGGGCCCCGTATAAATTGCAGCCTCTAATTACTGGAATTAAAAAGGAAGGTTTAAACTGAGGGCTAAGCTGGATAGTATAATTTGAGAGTGCATGTTAGGCAGCCCATATTATGGTTTTCTAAAAATACCCCCTCCCCCCATATGTCAGAGTGCTCCGAAGTCTTTCCAAAATTATGAGCGCTGAGCCCTGACTGCGAGGACCACCACGCAGAGAGGGAACCTGCCTTTTCTCAGGAACGTGTCTGTGCTGAGCCTGTGTACCTCGGACAGGCCAGGACAGTCGCCGGAGGAACACAAAACATCGCTCCTCAAAAATATTATAGCGTCGCAGTGATTGTACGTCAGTAGAGTGCCAGTGGTCTTGGGGTCACTGTAATGGTGCGATGGTTTTCAAAAAAGACCCCGAAGCACGCGAGCGTGCTTCCGCAGCCACGACGCGAGGGTGCCGATCCTATTCCGTGCTGCCGTATCGGCAGAAAAGAGGAGATTGAGGGGGTGGCGGAAGCAGATGAGGAGCTCTCTAGTTCAGGTCCTGGTAAAGCGTCATTTGGGACTTCTTAAGGCTTTCACAAAGCGAAAGAACTCTTCCTGGCTCCTTTGCCGGCTTTTGACCGTGAACTCGGCATCGCGTGGAGGTGCTCGTCTTTTGAGGACTCGCAAGGCCGGGTTTTGTTCGGGGAAGATCTGGAAATGGCTGCGGTCCCAGACAGGGCAGCAGGAGAGTAGGAAGAACTCCAGGCTCGGCTGGCTACCTTGCTTGTCTCGGGGGCCGGTGCGGTCCGCGGTAATTGAGATTGATTGGATGTTATTTTTCTTCTTGCAAATGTAGTCCATTAGCTTGGCACATGCATAATCAGTTTAGAGTGCAGTTAACTGAATGTAATCATGTTCCTCAGTGTCTGCTATGTTCCTCAGTGTCTGCTATGTTCCTCAGTGTCTGCTATGTTCCTCAGTGTCTGCTCGTGCAAAATCCACTCCAGATGCAGGCTGGCTGAGGGGAAGTTTAAAGTGCCGTCACTATCGCAGTGGGAACGCTGGGCTGGGAGAAGCTCCTGCCCTGGGCTTCGGCGTGCAGAGGAACTTGACACGCGGCCTTCTGGCTCTCAGACTTCCGCAGGCAGCGACTCCAAGCAGCAGGCCCACAGAACAACACAAAGCGCTCCTTATTTTGTCCTCTGTGACCAGGCTGCTGGATAGTTTGGACGGTGATACAGAAAGAAAACCATATTGGCTTCATTGCAGAAAATCTTGCTGTGCCACAGGCCAGTTTATCCAAAGCAGCTTGTACTAGTTACAACTTGTACTAGTTAGAGCAACAAATACAGTCTGAAGCTGCAGTTTCTATTTGTTAAATACCTGCCGCTATAAATGTGTGCTGATTTCTACTCAGACCACAGCTTTCCAAGTTAAATTTATTTATTTAGCTGATACTTTTTTCCAGAGTGACTTAGTGTTAAGCTACCTATGGTGACTTACTCATTCGTGGGCCTTTTTTTTTTTTTTTTTTATACTCCATATCAATTTAGGGTAAGTACCTCGATCAAGGGTGTTTACAGNTTTTTTTTTTTTTTTTTTTTTTTTTTTTTTTTTTTATACTCCATATCAATTTAGGGTAAGTACCTCGATCAAGGGTGTTTACAGCATGAGGTGGGATTCGGTCCTGGGTCCTTGGAATGCAAGGCGGGAGCTCCATCCACGACAACACCTGCTGCCCCAGACAAGTTGCAGTCTTAAACTGCGCTATTAATGACCGTGACTGATCCCACATCCACTTGAGCATCAGCAAAACAGTCATGATGAAACATAACAAATAACTAGCTGCCGGCTGGCTCCAGGAACATTGTTTTTATCGTCAAATAAAAACTGAGGGTAATTTCAGGTTATACTCATGAGGGAACATTTAATTGCCTCCCAGATTTGTCACGGCACTTCCCTTCCTCTGCGCCCTGACATCATCCTCAGCATTTAATGGCTGGAGAGACGCGGCTCCGCCCACACAGCAGACACACCCACCAGACATCAATTAGGAGCGAGAGCGACGAAGGCTCGGGGGTTTGGGGGGGAGACAGACGCTTGTTCAGACAGAGGACAAAGATACTGGGGTAATTATCATGGCTGGCCTGCGTTTGTTCGGTAATAGTGTTCAGTGGAAAAAAGTTGCTGCAGTTCCAGGAAGAGCCTGATTCTGATTTACGGGCACTGGCGCGCTAATGAAGTACTCGCTGCAGACTCACCGTACTGCCGCTCAGACGACCTGCACACTTGTCTTTATTGCTGGAACGGCGGCCCCCGTCGCTCACCAAGGCTCGCCTTTATGGCCAACAGTCATCATTCCGCTGCATATTTAATCACTCTGGGAGCAGAATGTTATTCCCATTTGGTCAAAAGGAAGGTATGTTTGCTGTAGCCGGCCTGCTCGAAACCCCCGGGTTGGAGGAGATGCTGTCAGCTGGAGAAAGGTGGTGTGTGGGGGTCTTTTTCTTTCTGAGCCTCTTAACCTTCCCCTGTATGTTGAGTTCCTGTACAATGATAAACCGCTACTACAGCATGTAAAAATACGTACCGTTCTTTACATGTCACAGGCTTTATCGTTCAGTACAACTTTTTTTTCACGAAAAACGCGGTGTATTTATGCTCGCCACGGGTCTCTTGTTCGCTGGTACTTACGTCCGGGAATCTGCCAAGCGCTCGGACGCTGGTCTTCTGCAAGAGATCCTGTCATGTTGACGCTCTCGGCCAATGACAACACCAGTTACTGTGAACTTAACTCGCAACTGAAGCGGCAGATTTAATACTCACTTTGAGGAAAAACCGTGCAAAGGTGGAAGTATTAATTCAGTTGTTTAAATCGTGTTAAAAGCTTTGTAACCCTCTCACCATCCTAAATACAAGGCTTCTCTTTTGGTTTATGAGCCGCAGTCAGAAGGTGACACCAACACTCCAAAAATGATTCACTCTCCTACATAATTAAGTTAATTTGTTGTAAATGTTATAAAACATGTTGGTGTTATCTTTATCGCACATAAAAATACCTTTAAAATTTTTAATTTATGTTTAGATTTTTAATTTTTTTTTTAACCTGGCAACTGGTTATACACCCCCTCCCCCCAAGAAACAATGCTAAATCTTTCCCCTCCCAGTGGGACCTCACCTAAAGGAGGAGAATTTAACCTGCACAGCTGTCCCTTGAGATACAAATCTTTGACTTACCAGTTTTTTGTATATATGAGTGAAATTATTTAATACTCTTTATCGAATTGTGACTAAATATGCGGCTGATTTTGTGTGTGTGTGTGTGGGTGTTCTTGGATAAGAGCCAAGCATGGTAGCGTTTTCTGATTCTCTGACTTGGGAGATTTCGCCTTACGAGCCAATTTCCGGGAAGGCGTTACGCTCCTAAGTAGGGGGATACTTGTGTTTAAGTTTTATCTGTTCTTCTTTGGCAGGTCAGTGCAGGGCAGTTCACGCCTACATTTTCACCATCTGTCTTGCATTGCATCAGTAAGGTGAGCAAGAGCTAGGCCTCCTGGCCTGGGCTTAGACAAGAAGAGCGTGATGGCTGTGTATGTTCTGGCCAGCCGGAAGTGGAGCTCTTCCCTCGCTGTACTCAGTTATTTGTGTGTAAGTGGATCGTGTGCGTAGCCTGATTTTGAGATCCATTTTCCAAAAGCATTGTAGCATTATGTGAGAGTAGTTCAGTACAAGGTCAGTGAACAGAAGAACATAGATACATTGCACTAGTATTGAGAAACGGACCCCCGAGTGAGCGAAGGAGTGAGTAGGTGAGCGTGTCAGGGTGATGCTGATCCTATTATTTTCTGCAGGGATGAGAAGGAAGAAGACCAACAGTGACAGACTGGCAGGGTAGCAGCTGGGTTAGAGGGGGGAAGTTGCGTTGCTCCATTTGTTTTTGTGCGAGTGGCCGGAGGCTTCAGCCCCATCCCAAATAAACACACACACGCTCGCACACACGCAACCCTAGTCCCAGCCCTGTTCCTCTTTGACTTTTAGTCTCTCCCTTTCTCCAGCTGCTAAAACCTCTACTTTCTCTCTGCTTTCAAAAGTAATAAACAAAGCAAACACCCCTCACACAATTGCAGGCCAGCAGGGAAAATCTTTAATCTAGCCAGCTTGTTAAGCTAAAACTCCCCCAACCCTTTTCCCCATCTCTTTTGCTCTACGTTTCTCTCTTTAATCATCTCACTTCTCAGCAGAAAAGTTTGAGTCACTCATGAGCCTGTGGGCCATAATGACCATTATAAAGGATAAACAGGAAAAAAGTAAGCTATCTCAACAGCTCGCTGCAAAATCATTGTATCTGCTGCAGGCTTGACAGTTCACTGGTTGAAACAAAAAGGCCAATTCGTGGTCTCGATAAGAGAAGAATCATTGTAAGCACAATTACAACTTGGAGGTTACACTTCCTTTGCAGAAGCAGACGAGAGAATCTTTTTGTGTGATCTTATCAGGGGTTTATCAGAGCCGTGGCAGCTTCAGCCTCGTAAAGACGGAATCGCTCACATATTCTCTGCGTCACTTTTTCTGTTGTGTTTCGGCAAGATAATAAGGGTTCTTAATGTGCAGCCGTGCTGTCAGAGATTTCTTCTTTTCAAACCTCGTGGGGCTGGTACCAAGAAGTCTTATTGTAGGTTGTTGACAGGAGTCAGGCAGTGACCAGGCGTGAAGTGCTAAGGGGTAGACTTACGGAGCAGATGAACAATGCGAAAGCGTAATAATGTGTAATGGGACAGTAAAGGAGGAGCCTTTTTGCTAACAATCCCGTGGACTGTAAGCCCTGACCTAAGTGGTGGGTGAAGTGGACTGTTTCCTCCACGTGCTGGCGACTTATGGTCCTGATCGAGTGAGATCAGAGCAGTAGGTCCGCACCTCCCCAGTCCTTACTTCTCCACGACACAGATTTAGACCTGCAGGTGAGACACGTGTGTATACGTTTTGTCGTATTCCCTTGTCCACATTTTACGCAGAGAAGGGAGTCTTGATCTTTGGATCTCCTTGCATCACTTTCTGTTTTGCAAGTAGCTTTGCTTGCCCACAGCGCAGAGTTAACTTTCTGCTATAATGGTGGCAGAAAGTGAAGGATGAGTGGAAGTACTTGAGCTGCATTGTATAACAGCAGGCGACTCGGTGAAAGTGATGACTTTTTTCATTAAAGACAGGCCGCCGTGAAGTGCACGGCAAGTCCAGCATTGCTGCCACGAACAGCTTGACTCCTTAGCGGGGGGATTTTCATGGTCTTGCAGTTGTGGGGTAAAAAAGTCAGTCCCACCCCCATGGCAATGGAAAGCTGTCAGATTGTCTTATTTTTCGTCTAATTGCCGTCTGCTGCAGGCTAGCGGTGAGGGCTGGGAGCCGTAAATTTGCCCGTGTTTTAGGGGGCAATGTTTTCTGCAGATGTAGTCTGAAGATTTCATCCTTTTGTAATTAAGCTGCACAGCCCAGGGTGTCATCTGGTTTTTATTGGGGGCCTCTGGAAAAAATAATTTTGCACCTTGTTTTCTCATCATGGACGTATTCTTGAATAAAAATATAAAAAGAAAAAGAAGAATAAAAGAGAGGGGACTGAATGTCTGTACATGAACATCTGGGTATTGATTTAGAAGGTGAAGGAGGTCATTAAATTCCCAGGTAATCAAAGCAACCTGTTTACAAGAAAAGCGCCAAAGTAGAAGGGTTTAGTTGGAAGTTTGATGTTTTTCGCTCCCATTTCTGCTGCTCTGACACTGTGTGTTTGCGCTGGTCCAGTGACAAACTCACCCTTTGCTCCAGCCCCTTGGTTCCTGAAACCCTGTGTAGCACTTGAGGGTAAGTACTTTGCTCGCAGATAACTACAGCAGGAGGTGGGGGTTCAAACCAGGGTGTTTGAGTCTAAAAGTGGGAGCTGTAACCTCGCCCTCTGCGTTCACTTTTTAATGACCGCGCGAGGTCATTTGGTCATCTTAAGAAACGGTTCAGAAACGGATTAAAATTTCTCTCTAAAATAACGAGAACTAGTGAGAAACGGCTCGTGCCGTACGGATGGATTTTTACGAATGGGTTCAGTTTGAACGCTGGAAGGGACGAGATACTTTCTTCAGGTCTTCGTTTCTGGTGAAACTTGCCACTCCGTGCTGTACTTCCCTCAGCTGCAGGTACAGGTACGAACATTGAGCACTGGACACCTTTGCGGTTATAACCTAAAACACATATGTAGACTGACTAGTTTTGCAGTCACTGAGTGCATACAGCCCCCTCACACACTCTTTTTGCCTTGTGGTGAACAAACAAGGGTCTACCTTTTTTTTTTTTTTTTAACTAGTCACAGCTGGCAAGCGCAAGGGGGGGTTTTTCTCTGTATAGGCGGTTTCACACATTTGTGTTTAATAAAGTGCTTTCCAAATGGCGGGCATGATTTATAGAGCCACGGTGCCCCGTTCGGTTAACCCTCTCTGTGCTGGGAGCCAAGCGGTCACACGGACGGGCAGCGCGTGTTCGCGGCCGCAGGGTGCTCTTCTCTTCTTTTGTATTTCTGTCTTTGTGAAAACATCGGCCGTGCTTTCCGACTTCGAAGCGGTTTTCCTACACGCGACATTCTGTACGCGAGACCCAGAGCTCAGCGGGGTTCTCTTTGGAAAGCTTAAACCATAAGCATGGTCTGCTCCACTGTGTATATTTGTGTCGAGGGACTGAATTGTGCATTTGGATTATTATGTTAATTATCATATTAAATGAGCCACTGGTGGAAAAGTCTTTGCACGTGTTACTCAAGTGCATAAATTCAACAGTCACTCCTAAGGGGTCCGGACCTCGACATTCTCGGAACTGAGCCTTGTTCTTCGTCGGCCTTTTGTACTGCTCTGATGTGTCGGCCCCATGTCTCTGACATCACGGATCAGATAAATTATGGAGGAGCTTTGAATACAGCATCATACAAAATGGTTCCTTTAACATTGACAGCTAATATTCAGCAGACTTTATCCAGCCTCTTCAATTAGGATCCTATTACATTCTCCTTTGTCTCGGCTGTAAAACCTTTTTGTTCTGGAATGCTGTGAACAAGGATCCCTCTATCATGTTTATTTCCTTTTGTGAATGAAAAATATTGCCCTTTAATTTTCATATGCAACTCCAGCATGTTCAGATCAGTTCTTGTGCTTTATTTTGCTGGAAAAGTAGCTTTGAACTTGTAAAATAATGAAATGTCAAAATGACTGGAGTTTATGAAATATCAAATGGAATAAAGTCTGTAAAGGATCATGAGCTGAATTATAGGACATTGCTGTGTATGAAATCAGCTCCCTCCCCTGACTCCTCGAAAAATAATTCGAAAGGCATTTTTACTTTCCGGGCTGAAAAGTAGTACACGGTTTTTTTTTTCCTTTTTTTTTTTGTAAAATCAGCTTATCATTAAATTTGCCTCTCTTTGGGCAGTTTTCATTCTTTTCCTGCTCAATTTAACTTGCTTCTGTGCTGACCATGAATAGGTGGGTGGATGACAGTATTTGAGTTTAACGTTACTGATGCAGTTCCTGCATACGTTTTCAATGACTGAAGTCTCGGTGGTTTGTTTATAAATAAAGTAAGGCGTTCATTGCATGAATGTTTAATATTTTGTCACGAACACCATGTTATCAGATATTCCTCAGTAACAAAAGTGGGGAGGTTAGCAGAGAGCGATGTTCCTTTCTCCCCAAACCTGTACTTAAATCCTGGTGTACAGCTTAACATTTAAATCATTAAACATGATGAAGCCATCTCCACAGAGTCAGGCTTTTATATTCAAAAAATCAAACTCCATCTGCCATTTCTGATCAGCAACAACAGCTGTCAGGCCCAGGTTCCGAAGGCAGAATAGGAAAAGCCATTAACTGCCAATCACAGCATCGATCGACATCCCCCTCCTTCAGCGCCGGCGACCGCGCTGCAGTCGGCAACCGGGAAGGGAGACTCTCAGCCGGGAGGATCTACCAAACTTACTGAAGCATTTTCCCTTGAAGTCGTGGATTTATTTCAGGAAAAGGTTTTCTTTTTTCGGCCCCCTGATGCCCTCGTGTCTCTTTTTTTTTTTTGTGTTCTTTTTTGCTAATTTTAATATAGGATTTCCTTCACCTCCCTACATGCACTGAAATTTGGAAAGTCAGCAGCATATGTCAGCTTGTCTTATTGTTTCTGTGGGGTGACACAATGAACACAAACAGTTCGGGGTGATGGATGTGGCCCAGGACCTCTGTGCTTGCTCTGTGTGTGTGTTTTTGTGTGTGTGTGTCTGTCTTCAACACGTTGGCAAATGATCAAGTGGGAGGCCAAACAGAAGGCACGCATTTTAAACTACGGCTTTTTCATTTTTGCTCTTAAATATTTCTGTGGATGATTCAGCACGGCAAATATTGACAAAATCTGTGTTATGTGATATTATTGTTTGTTACAAAGGGGGGGTTGACTGGTTCTTCCACATTTCTTATGTTCACTGTAGCACGTTGGATCGGGTTTTGAAATGCTCCAAACAAAAGGAAGGTTTGAGCATAATCTGGCCAAACAGCGACTCTTATAGCAGGGCGAATGGCGTCTTCTGTTTACGGACCCAGTGATATGTGGCACCAGAATATTGCGGCCCTGTGAGATGAGCCTCTGCTTCCTGGAGAGAAGAGCAGACAGCTGCATGGGCGGCTCTGCAGGCCGACACAAAGGCCAGGGCCTTTGCGAAGGGGTCGCCTGGGGGGGGGGAGGGGGCGCCAGGACCCTTCATCCTTTACATAGAACAGTTTACTTACACGGGCCTCTTCACCCCGACTCTGGGCTTGAGGACGCGAGGCTCGTGCTCATATCTGCTGTGTTGTTTTCCTTCGCCCCACACCTTCCGTTAGTTTCCACGCTGCAGATCCTGAAGCCGTCCCCTGCGTTGCGCTCTCCGCTTGTATCTCAGTCCCACAGTAACAGCAGCAGTGCTGGGCCTGCAAAGCTGCTGTTTGCTGACCTCTTTGGGATGGAGTGCCGTGGAGGTGAGAGGGGGTTGGTGGCTTGGGAGAGAAAGGCATTTATTGTGGAGATTCCCTCCTTTGTCCTAAATATAGCTGAATAAACAGGAGATCCATCATAAGGACAGGGGGGAGCACGGGGGGCCCAGCGGCAGAGGCGAGCTGCTTAAGGGGCGGTTTGCCGACCCTTCTTTCCCGCCGGGGGGAGGGAGTCTCTTAATGCTGCCTTTTCTCCCCCGTTTTATCTGATCGATTACATATCTTTTGATGCAAGCATGTAGAAAACGCAGCGTTTTCCACCACTTCCCTCTGTTATTTCCCACCGACCGCAGCGCAGCCTGAAACTTGTACGTCTCGTCCACGTTAAGCACCAGTAGCAGCCGCACAGTGGAAGGGCTGCGCGTGAGCACTTCTCCCGTATGTGTGGTCGGTGCCTCTTCGTCCTCTGCATCGTGGTCCTGTGCGTGCCAGGCAGGCAGACCCTTAGCAGACCAGCGGGGGTCTGAACTGACTCCGACTTGGAAGCGTTGGAAGTCACTGTTTCTGGAAAGCAGTGAGTGATTAACGGCCCTTTTATATCCTTAGAAGAAAAGTTAAAAGATGAGATCTGTTGCTGGCTTCTGTCAGATGAAACAAAACCTGGCAAGACATTAGGAAAGAGCGAGGTAGAGGTGTGGGAGTGAAAAGTAAAATGAGGCGGAAAAGTAAAGTATAGTACAGCAGCACAGTGGAGAGAATGGTGTCGTGCTGTAAGTGTGGAGGGACTATGGTAAATTTTCACCCCGATTTCAGTGTTTTTTGAGGCAAGTACAGCATAGCACCGCACTACAGGTGAGCTGTGGTTTGCTCAGATACCCCCCCCCCCCCCCCCCCCCCCCCCCCCCCCCCCCCCCCCCCCCCCCCCC
>UFQX01000572.1:218592-240179 GCA_900497675.1 Arapaima gigas | reverse complement strand
CAAAACCCCCCCCCCCCCCCAGCTGGTTTATAGATGTTTGTTTTATAGATCCTGCTGCCAGCTCATACTGTTGTAGCAAATTGACCAAAAAGCCACAATTATGTTCTGGGATAGTTATTGTTCCAAACCAGTACTACAGCACCAGAGTTCTCGTGCATTTCACCATGTCCTGCAGGGATGTGATGGTGGGCTACTTGATCTCAAGCATGCTGAAGCTGGGTTTGAAGAGACAAGCAGTCAGTTTTTTTCCTCTCACGCGACTTACAGGGCGACCAACCGCCTAGCACCGCCTGCAGGATGGAGCTGCTGAGTCGGCGTTGAGATTTGTCGTGTGTTTGGTTGCACGTGTTAGCATGCAGTGCATTTTACTATGGCGTACCCTCCCTCAACACATATATGTATATAACAGCACATCTAAACAGAGTGCATTTTATTGCCTTCCTTTAATACTAGATACTCTCTTGGATGTTAGTACAGCAGTGAGCCTATCAAGAGGTGTCTCATCTACTCATTGAGTGCCCTGAAGAGGCTTCCATCCTTTGATGGAAAGTGTCAGAAGGGAGATGCTCTGTAGTACCAGGACCGGTTTGCAATGCAGTTCTAGGACAGCAGAGCCCATCACGTTGATATTTTGGTATGGTTGTAAAATCTGTTTTCGTTGTATTATACACAAAAACAAAAGAAAAAAAACCAGAAACCCTGCACAGCTGTGATTAGGGGACTGAATCGAGATTCGCTGCATGTAGAACCGGTACAGAAAGTATTCACCCCCTTGAACTTCTCCACATTTTGTTCCTGTTGGGCGTTTACAGCATTTTAATGCTGTAATTGTTTGTCTGTTCACTAACAGGATGAATTTGACACGTAGTCATTTGTTTCTGTGATGCACTTGATGGCAACGAGCTTTCCAGTTGGTCTTGGTGAAAAGCAACCCCAGAGCACGATGCTGCAAAGGCCAGGCTTGAAAATACGGATGGTGTTGCTTAGGTGCTGGGCTGCATTTGGTTTTAATACCTCACCCAGTTCAGGTTGTTAAAACAAACGGGTGAAGACCCTTCAGTTAACTCATTTTCAGAATTTTCTTTTAATATAGTTCAGCAGACTTGTAAATACTTTAATTCATTTCAACACAGAGAGTTATTTCTGCAGGGGCAGGAAAAATCCCGTTTATGCTTTAATTTGACTTTGCAACACAGCAGAATATGAAACAGTCTATGGGGGGAATGCTTTCTGAAGGCACCATATGCAGTCAAACCATATGAATCATTAAAAGTTAGAACCTACAGTAAGTAAACTGGATAGGATGAGGAACTTGGATGTGGAATTAAGGAAAATTGGCAGGCCTGTCTATTTGGTGTGAAGCCAGTTTACTCCAGTTGATGTGACCGAGACTTCCAGTGTCGCACGCACTGGTCTGCCGACCAGAGTCTCCATGTCCCAGTGTTGTCAGGTGTTCCAGCTGCACAGAATCCAATTCTGGGGTCCTGCAGACAGACTGCTGGTGCTGCAAACTGACGCGTGTCATGCCAGCCGGCCGCTCCGCCCACCCACAACCCGTTGGAACAGCTAAGTCGCCATAATTCTCTTGAACTCCCACCAACTTCCACACTATGACCTTGAACACCATTGTGTTCAAATATACAGTATTTGTTGAGTGTACTCTTGACATACATCTCTTAACCTGAGAATGAGAACTAGTGTTTCCTTTGAATGTCTTCTGAACGGTTTAGCGTGCTGCTTTATAATCAAGTTCAGATTCAGCAGCTCAGGCAAAATGAAGTGGTAATAAGAAACAAGTTTCATAACTTTGAATCCATACCTTAAGAATTAGAGGGGAAAAGTCACGGTTTGGTCCTTAGGTTGTGTTTTTCAAAAGCCCCTCGGAGCACTCATGTCAGGTTTTGAGAACTCGGGGAAAATAGTCTGATTAATTGACGGCAGCCTAAAAAAAAGTGCAGCTGTATTTTGTTTAAAAGCACAAAGGTACTGATGGCATTTAGAGCCAGATGTAGCTGCAAAGCAACACGGAGCATGAAAACCAGGTGACGCATACAAGTGCAGTAACCATCTCGCAACCCCTGGAGGAACAGCGTGCCTGGATCCGCTGCCCCATCACTTAAACCAGTGGAGCAGATGGGAGTTCAGAAAGGCATCTATAAGTACCCTTTACCTGCAGGGTTTGTTTCTGCATTGATTTTGCTTGATTATGTGCAGCGTGTGCGGTGGGCAGAGGAAGAGAGCAATCCTGGAATCAATGGGACACTGGTGTCCTGGGATAGTGCCTCCATGGGGGGCTCTGCCGATGGTACTCTGCCGTTCCCTCTCCTTTTAACATGCAGGGAATCCCACTTGGTCGACAATCCTGGGCCAGCACCTCTGTTGTTTCTGTCAGCTCCAAAGCTGCCTTTTTCATCCTTCTTCTTCAAACTTTTAGCAATGCATCTTCCCAGACCTCAGTGTGTGTGTGTTTTTGCCTAGTATTGAGAGTAATGCGACCTTTACCACAGGTGTCATTGTGATATAGAAGTTCCTGCAAGTAAAGCAGAGTGCTGAAAAAGCTTTGTGGTTTTGTTTTTGTCCTCTGTGAGTTGTGGGTAGTGTGACGGTTGGCGTGTGCCGGACGAGTTTGTCGTAAAGACCCAGTATCGCTGTGTCTGGGTTTTGCCTCAATCTGTGTAACAAGATTTTACCAGTGACTGACTGTACTAGACAAGATGGTATTTGTTTTTGGCAAACTGAGACATTCCTCCTGTTTGACTGGGAGAGATTTATGACTGTCCTCTTGCCTTCATGGAAGCCGTGTCCCTGACAAAGTCTCTTTGTCTGCCTACCCTCCCAGTGTCGCTGCTGTTTTATGAGCTGCTACCAGACAGCCTGTTTAGTTAGGCAAAAATCTGCCTTGGCTTATTCAGTGATGCTATTTAAGGGGCAGATAGACACAAAAATGTATTTTTTTTAAGGCTTCATCTGGTTTCTGTATGGAGCCTCAGATGGCAGCATGATGTGTGCTTTGCTGTTCATTACAGAAGCTCTACATGAAAGAAGAAACGGGTATCATGGGGATTGGTGGCGCTGCTTTTATTTGGTGCGTTATGTGTAGTGGCCATTCCTGGTCGTCATTCCCATTTCCACTACAATTCGCAGCCTCTGTTAACGTTGACGTAGCCCACCTTCTTAAAGATCTCTCTGATATAAATGTCTATAACAGAGGGAAATGTTGAGGCCTCTGAACCAATGAATTTTCTGCCACACGTTTTCTTGCCTGTCTGCATAAACACATGAATGCATTTGGAATTTCACAGGGATTTTCCTTCTCCCCATATAGTTTTGACTGCACAAAACAGCTTGTGAATTTTTCCTTTTATATCTACATTTTTTGTTTTCTTCAGAATGACTTGTTGTGTTAAGGTACTTGCAGTGATTTCCCCGTTCATACAGCTGGGTAAGTTTTACTGTATCAACTCGGATTAAGTACCTTGATCAAGGGAATGACAGGGGGAGCTGAAATGTGAATCTGGGGCTTTCAAATGCAAGGTGGGAGCTTCAACTACTCCGCCACATGCTGCCCCTCTTGGCATGTTCATTTTGGAGACTCTCCAAATTATTCTTTAAAAAGCATCAAGGACTTTGACTTGTAGCTGCTAGTGAAAGCCGTCTTCTACTTTTATAACACTAAAGCTCTATATGCTGCAAAAAATGTGCAAAGGGATCATCGGCATATGCAACAGTGAAATGCTAGAATTAGCACTTATTAAAAAGGAATATGCAGATGAATTACTCAGTATTTTTATTGTCGTTGTTTTGTACCCAGGACACCCTTAAGGGTTAAAACAGATTTCTTACCTGAAAAGGGTGCAAAGCAGTTGGCTGTCAGTCAGCCGCTGCGGGGTTTTAATCTGGCTCATGTTTGGTGTCAGAGGTGTCAGTGTCAATAAGGCACAACTCAGGATGGGAAACAGTTTGTTTTGTTTTTTTTTTTCTTGCGTAACGCAGAGAAAAAGCTTCTAGTTTAGGGCTGAGAGTTTGTTGTCCGCTCCTTCTGAGGCTGTTTCCCCCAGTGTGTCAAACCAAACCTGTGAAGCCTCCCGTTCGCAGCCCTCGTAGACGATTCATCATCGTCTCTGAATAGGTCTGTTATTTAAAAACAGTTTAATAAACAAAATGCGTTTTGAACTTGAAATAAGTCAGTACATTATTACGTCTGCGGTGCTTGTATGGAAGGGGGGCTCAGATCATTGGACTTGGCCCTCAGTGAGAGCTCCGGTATGGTGACCTCAAATGTGGGACGATTATCATTATTATTTATTTGCTTGGATGACACTGCGCATCAGTCATCATTTCTGCATTTTAGTTGTTATACAGCCGTGTGTTTCCTCAAGCCATTTAAGAGCACATTGCTCAAGGGTAAGGCATTAATGTTTCTCCAGGGATTTGGACCTACAGCACTTTGGTCACAACTCTAACTCCTTAACCACTGCTCCACGTGGTTCCACAAGATTGACTGATTGATTGTGAACATTAGGAAGTTTTTATGCCTGTAAAGCTAGTCTTTAATGCGCCCGTGGTGCAGTAAAATGGGAATAGTCCTGAGTGGCTTTGCTTTAATGCTGATCCAGAAAGAGTGAAGGAGGCTGGGAAGTGAGTGGCAAGGTGTGTGCTGCTGCAGTGCAGAAAAATGGCCCAGTGATGTTATAATCAACCGCTAAAACCCTGGAGAAAACCAATACGTCCAGCTGCGAACGTTCCGTTATCACTCACTTCCCCGCCTTTTGTCAGCCGCAGAAAACGGCTGACAAAAGGAACAGCTCCTTAATGTCGTTGCGAAGGAGGACATGCAACGCTTGCAAGACTTGCTCAGCAAACACAGAACGTGTGTAAACACAGTCAAATCGGCGGCCGTCTGTCACGCAGACGCCTGTCGTCGTCCACGTACAGATATGAAATAAGACCGAAAATGGGCAACTGCCTAAACAAACCAAAATTAGTTGTATGCATTCTTTTCAGAGACGAACAGAGGCCCATCTAAGGGTGTGGATGTTCAAGCTAGAGTCTCATCTCGGTCTCTTGTTAAAAATTAAATCAGCGCTAACCTTGTCATACTTACTGCAATGTTAATGGCTGACACCCTTACGAAGGTGTAACCATGCAGGATAAAAGCCGGTCAGAGCCGCCGATTAAAGTGTCCTTCTTCCAGCTCTAAAGGTCACTCATAACTTGGTCACAGATGCTGATGTGTAGTGAGAGATATTGATTGATTGATGCATGAAGTGCTGCAAACCCATGTGACTCGGAGAGAGGGACTAGAACAGAGGGCCACGCTGGCTGGGCTCCTCTACGTTGACCTCCTCCCTTGTTGTGCGAAGCGTACCTCAGCTCAGTTGAGTGTGTGTTTTAGCCAAGCATTCGTTTTCGTCAGCATCTGCTGAATTTTTCTCAAAGGTGTGACAAGGAGTTCCTCCTACATCTGCCTCTCAGATGCATTTTTTCTTTGTTTTCTCTACAAAAATCTGTCGCTTGCTGGTACGTAAGAACAGTCCACCGTTGAAAGAGAATGTATTCTTTTAGTTGATCGATGACACACCTCTGCTCTTGCCCACAGCTGTGGCTCCTACAACTTCACGCGTGGCTTTACATCAGATTCTTCGGATGAACTGTAAATGTATTATATTTGGTATTGCCCCCACCCCTCCTTTTTTTTGTTTAAGAGGGATGTGGTTGGGGTGGTGGTATAATTACACTCCAGCTCAGTGAACACACAGCAGTCAGATACACCGCTGCGTCCCCATTGTGTGGCTGCAGCACGAACGCTTGCGGACATGGATATGGCCCTCTCCGTACGGGCCGGCCTTTGAGAACGGGGTCAACGGGTCACCGCATTCGTGGCCCCACAACAAGGAGAGACAGCGACTCCTAATGCCTGGGGCCCTGTGGGAAACCCTGTAGAACATCTCCTCAAAGACATGAAACTCTGAGAAACATGGCCCGCGTTATGGGCTCACAAGAGAACACGACGGCCTTAGCACCTTTCATCTCCACCGGAGGCGCTTCCTCTGAGGTTTCTCATCCCTTTGCTGCTGGCTTGTGTTCATGTTTGTTCTGACAGCAGGAGGACAGTCATTATCTCTCTCAAAGGATGCTCTGGAAAGAACTATGCAAAGTTGTAGCAGTAAGCACAGAAATCCTGGTGTACTTTGTGCCGCTGTGTGTGTGTGTGTGTGTGTGTGTATTTTTTTTTGTTACAGAAATTGGAGGAATGACATAAGATGTCTCTTTTACACCAGTGATGTTAAGTTTTCTTCAAAGCTATTAGTGATTTTATGAATCTGTTATAGGTGCAGTGTATTTAAATGTTGTTCACACATGGATGTGTTCTGCAGGAGACATGTAGCTGGAAAGGACAGCAGGAGGAGATGCACCGGCGTATGTCGTATAATGAAGGCTGTGTGTAAGTGTATGTTAGTGAGTTTTATTTATTTATTTAGCGTGTCACAAAGAAGGAATCTGGCTGAGAAGCTCAGTCCACAGGAGAACAGGAGAGCTGGCTTGACTTTGCTTCTTCTGAAAGCCCACATGTCATCCTGAATCATCTTTATTGTCCTGACTTGTGCAGCGCCGGGGTGCCGATGGTTTGTGGTCTGACCACAGTGTGGCCGGCTGGGCAACCGCCACAGATCCCCCTCCCCCCCTTTTCAGAGCTGCTGCCTCCACACCCTCGTGCCCTTTGAACTCCAGCGCCAAACCTGTTCTGAGCGGCTCTTCCCTGTGTGCTAGTGGTCTCTGAACTGGGATGAGAAGACGCTCGTATTTCCAGGCTACTTTTTATCTCACACATTCACCGTGTCATTTCCAGTCTGCAAATTCTGCAATAATTTACATTTCAGTGTTTGGGACTGGAGCGGTTCTGTACATTTTGAACATGTATCTATTAAGTATTATATGTATGAAGCAGATAGAATAATCATGGTTTGAAATGGGTATTTATGTATTTTACCCAGGGGCCAGCAGGAGATGTAGTTGTTAGAGTTGCTGCCTCTGGACTTGACAAGTTCAAATCCCTCCTCCTGCTGTAGTACCGGAGAGCAAGGTACTCACCCCCAGTTGCTCCTGTTAAAATTTCCCGTCTGTATAAACAGGTAAATCACTGTGAGCAACTTAACTTGGTTCTCGCTTTGGAGAAAAGTATCAGATGAATGTATGTTTGCTTATTGTGATCCTGTCAACATAATGTCAGTGCTGTGCTTTGAACTAAATGCAAGGGGTCTCAAATTTAAGCATTTCATTGACCCCCCCCAATGTTATAAATGTTCATCACAGGCCGCTGGAAGTCACCACCCTTCCCAGAATCCCCAGGTGGGAATACAATTAGGGGCCTTCTCATTCATTCTTCCAGCCTTTGCGTGGCAGTCATTTGTAAAAATGGTGGACGCGAGTGAGCTCGACCAGCCACAGCAGAGGGAGAAGGCACTACAGCAGCCTCCAGGGAAATAATTCCATTACAGAAAAGATGGATTTAAAAAAGGCAGCATCACGGAGCCTGTAAAAATACTGGAGCAACAAAAAGAAATCTGTGCAATCGCTATCAAGCAAACTAGCAAGGTCTTTGCCCAGTGAGTGACAGTGCTGAGCAGAATATGCACTGAAGACAAAGGCTTTGTCTCCTGTCCAGGCCTTTATTCACTGAGTTGTCCCCCCAACCCCCAAGGTTTTTAATTAAATGGCTGCAGCTCCATCTCTTTCTATCTGTAGCTCCTTATTACAGAGGGCAGATAAGGGATGGCTATCTGTAACGTGTTAAGAAAGGCGACTGGGCAGCCAAGCCTCATGAAATTTGTCACAAGATCTCATTTTCCTCATTGCCTGATGTGATGCTTATAATTGATGTGGAGGCAGCAGTAATTTATTGGCCGTCCACAATTATTGTCCCCTGCGAGCGCAGAGATGTGGCGGGGGACATAAGGTTCTGGGTGTGAAGTTAAAGGGTTTTTTTGTCATACGTAGAACAGCAGCTGTTTCTGGAGCTGCCTCTACAGAGCAGTTTTACTGAGAGCTTCGGTCGCTGGTCTTGTTGCTCAGTGTGTGGGTGGGAAGAGGAAGGTCACTCCTGCCCACTTAGACTTTAGCGCCTCCCACGTCCTGCTCAGTTTCAGTATTACTCTTTAGAACAATTGGCAACCGACCAAGTTACAACCGAACATGAGTCTGGTTTTTTGCATTTGTGCATAACAAGAGTAAGAGAATTTTCTGTGTTTTCGCCGTAATGGTGTCTCTGACGTATGAGATTTCACCGTATGACACCATTTCCAGGAATGTTAGTGTAAGGTGGAGTATACCTGTCCAGTGTGTGGGGGGGGGGGGGCTCAATCTAATGTTAATCTATTAAGTACATCTACCTAATAAGAGCTTTTGTCCTGAATATAAAAAAAAATCCAGTCCATTAGTTTATCGTTCGTGGTTGTAACATTAAAGACAAATAAATCCTTTGGTTGTCAGTGCATTTAATACATGCAGCCATTAATGATGTGAAGAGCCCGGTGGTGGTATAGGTGACCCTCCAGCCAAAACGTACGTGCGTGTGTGTGTGTGCGTGTGTGTGTGTGTGTGTGTGTCGCTGCTTGCTGACTGTGTTGATTGTACACAGTGTCATAAATTCAGGTCTCACTATGGAAAATAAATGATTATAAAAAAATCTGTATTTCTTAAATTATGCGGCAAACTGTTACCCCAGTATTGAAAGTAATTGTCATCTTTTAGTTATGAAAATGTGAAGCGTATGAGTTTAAGAAGCGTTTTGATGTATGCGTTTAATTTACTCTGCACTTCAGCATTACTGTACCATGAGGGGGTCTTAACTGTGAGTTGAAATGCTTTCAGATGCTTTGATGTGTACCACTTACACAGACAACTGCGTAAAGGTTGATTAGCAACTGGCTCCTCCTTTTACTTATCTGTGAACACAGTTGTTCGTGTCAGGAGCCGTCAGCAAGACATCCTCAGCGCCGAGGAGACCCGCTCCCCTCCGCCATGGCCTGTCTGTCTGAGGAACGTAACTGTTTGTTTTGTCTGCCTTCGCTGCTGTTGTGCTGATGACAAAAATTAGACTTTCAAAAGAAGAACCAGTGGGAATCTGGGAATGTTTTCTTTTTTTGCCCTTTTACAATTATGCTCATTTTCAGGTAGCTGTTGATATTTTTCTGGAATGTGCCTTTTAAACAGAGGCTTTCCGAAGTGTCCAGTACGGCTGTGGGTGTGATTTATCCAGAGCGGATATGTTGTGGGGCAGCACTGCAACGCCCTCTGTGCTGTTATCTTTATTTCATATGAAAACGTGCTTGAGGCGAAAGGCATGAGACGGTCAAATGCACAGCGCAGTTGTTTGTTGCTCACGGCCTTGGCTTTGCGAGAGGAGCCTGCAGAAAGACCTCATCTGAACAAGTGCTGGGTCTCGGCTCAATTGCCTCTGTCATCACGGGAACATTATCTGTTAGTACAGATGCTGTCACTGGTTTACCATCGTTCACCAGTGGGCTTAATGGAGAAGGTAAAGGTTAACTGGGGACCAGCAGACCTGATGACTCTACCAGGGTGCAAAAGGGAAGGAATATTTCTCATCTACGAGATGATTGCTTTCAGTTTTCCATGTACAGCACTTTGGATTACTGTGCACCGCCAAGTGGGTTACCAGGTAGACACTACAACTACTTGAGCGTGCGCAGGCGCACGCACCCACACACACACACACACACACACACACACACACACACACACACACACACACACTTGAATTCTCTGAGCCGTGACCCACTTTGGAGCAGCTTCATTTGGAGCGTGTGGAAAGCTTTTTAAGAAAAATATATCCGGCGTATTTTAATCAAGAACGACGTGCCGCCCCTCCTTGATCATTGTCTTCCTTCATGGACGGGGGAAAAAAGAAGATATGTAGCCTGTCATACTGATATTCCACATTCCATATGGTGATCGTCTTAGGCATGGTGGATGACAAGCGCTCGTAAGCTGTTGTCTTCAAATAGGATTTCTCAAAGTGACACGTTCCCCCAGAGTGAGATCCCCCTTGTAGCCTGTGCTTTTGCAGGCAAGATCTGTTATTAAGCAAATGAAGTGCTCCGGGCCACCATTAAATCCCTCCACTTTGTCATGGTGCGCTTTAACTTATCTTGCCCCATTCTCTTATTCATCACTTACACTCTCCTGACTCCTCACATTTCCCGGAGTGCGCAGGTAAAATATTTCAAATCGGCCTTGCCTTTGAAACGCGGGGCACCGAGAGCGGATTCTAAGTGCTAATCAATGAGTCTTAAGAAGCCGCATTGATCGGAATTTAGAAGTTTAAAAAGAAACAGCCAGTTTATCCAGCCAGAGCTGATTTACCAGGGACAGCGGAGGCCCGGCTCTGCCAGCCGTGCTCCGCGTGGTCGGTGGCACGCGGGGAGATCCGGCGCGCAGCCCGCAACATGCGGCACGTCATATGTAATCCTGCTGAACAACACGAGCGGTTGCGCTAAGCACAATTACTGCGCGGTTCTCTGCCTTTGACGGAGATGGTTTTACAGCTCAGCTCAGACAGGGCAGCCTATGTTGGAAAGCGACCGCTGGCGTACCCTTCTGCTGTACCACAGGTGCGTCATAGCGATCCTTCGCTCAGCACCTGCATCCCACCCTCTCCCACGGTGCCCTCCTGCAGCTGGGGACTCCCTCGCTTAACCTGGAATCGGCCGTTTTCCACACCAGGAGCCGTTGGACCGAAGCCCTTTATACTGAGCGTTTTTGACATGCCTCGGGAGGGCGGCCCGCGGGGGGTGGTGGTGAGAAAGAGTGTGGCAGCAAGAAGGACTGGCAGCTGGTGCCCAGGAATTGACTGCATTAATTGATATGCCAATATGTAAGCTTGTTACTTCCACCATTGCTTAGGATGATGGCTAACAAGTCCTGCTGATCAATGGAACCAATAAAGACTTGTTTCATTAATGAGAAATGTGGTAATTAATGTTGTCCGTAAACCGATTAGAGCGCCTCAGTACATCCGCTGGTAGGCGCTGGCTTGGCACTGCTGTTATACCCTTCACTTTATTTGCCCTTCTCCTCCATATGCTGTTATGGTCTGGTTTGAGGAAAGCTTCCATAGTCCTCACTATTGACAGCTTCCTGCGCATCTTGAAGCAGGAATGTTTCTCGTTCGTTCTTTGTTGCTTCTGCTGCCTCTGCTGGTGCAGCACGCTGGGGGTTTGAATCTTGGTTTGTGTGGAGTTTGCACGTTCTCACTGTGTGCTTCCTCTGGGTGCTCCAGATTCCTCCCACAAACCAAACACGTTTTAGGTGAGCTGTCGGTTCCAATTTGTGTGTGTGTGTGTTTGTTTAGGTTAAAATTGCTCTGTTGAATGACTGGATAGATAGCTGTAAGTAGCTTATTGTCGTTCAGGTAGCATATAAGTTCTCAGGAGCAGTTACGGACATCTAAGTGTCTAGCAGCAGCAGGTAGTACAGTGGACACTGCCTTTGTATTCAAAGGACCTGGGTTCACATCTCACCTCCTGCTGTAATAGTCTTGATTCTTGCCCCAGATGTAGCTGTTTAAATGGGTAAATCATTTCGACATTTTAAATTGCTTTGGAGAAAACTGTCAGGGAAATTTTTTTAAAAATGCAAATGTAAGTTAAAGAAATGTGTTTACATGACCAGAAGAAGCACTCTGACCACCGAGTTTTGTTCTGCAACAAGGAGGCCTTTGCCAAGCCTTCGCCATCAATCCCATTATCAGCTGTTCCTCCCCGCTAACTGGTTTTGTGTGTTGTATTGTGGTTGAGACACGGTACCGCACCGGTGACATCGACCTTATCGTGTTTCTCACCTGCCTGGCAGTGGGTCGCGTCTCCGACTCGGCGACAGGTCACAGCTGTGGGCCGTGTCATTCTAAACAGCTGCACGATATTGGCAGAGCTCAGCAGTGAATGAAATGAGCTCTGATAGACAAGCAGACGTGCAGTGAGGAGAGGAAGTGCTGCGCTCCTATAAATCAATGCTACGCTTCTCACATTGAAGAGTGAGGCTGGTCCTGACTGGAATATATTACCTAACCTGAGAATGTAATTTGGATTTTTTTCCCTTTCTTTCAAGAAATTATTGACTGGTCC
This sequence comes from Arapaima gigas, assembly GCA_900497675.1. Lineage (NCBI taxonomy): Eukaryota > Metazoa > Chordata > Actinopteri > Osteoglossiformes > Osteoglossidae > Arapaima > Arapaima gigas. Next base: position 228,033 of record UFQX01000572.1, on the reverse strand, counting down.
AGATATTTTTTCCTCAAAGGAACGGCTATTACTTTGGAGCAGATGTTGAAAATAAAGCGACACCTGGAAAATTTTAGTGCAGACATTCTGTCTTTTTTCTTGAGAGGGAAGTCAAAATGGATTTTAAACCATTGCTTGCACTGGTTTGCAGGTTCTAGAGTCTTCTGAAAGCTGCGGTTTTTAGTCAGTGTATCCGTTTAAGAAAATGTGAAAAACTGTTTAATTTTCTGCATTATAATGAGATCCATAGAAGGACAGCAAATAGAAACAGAGTAGCTACAGAGCCCAAGTAGGAAGTGGTCGGAGATGCATGAATCCAAAACGAAACCACCTGTTTGGGTGCAGCTCCACAGATGAGTTAGTTGGATGTTTGTCTGTCTGAGTAACTTAACTGACACCGACATGTTACTTATGGTTTATTCTGCCACATTAAACACTCAAAGGCACTTTGTTTCAAATGGCACTTTAATAGAACTAAATCAGAGCCCATCACACCGCATGTGTGTGACGCATTGATGGTGTTCAGATGTGAGACTTTATGGGGAACTTTGGTTGCAGCGGAGGTAAAGGGGGAAGAAATTGTTTCGTTTTCTGACGTCCGAGCGCCGGAACCTTAAACCGTATTTACAGCAAAGCAGGATAAGTAAACAGTAAGCAAGTTGTTTCGGTCGAGGAACATCAATGCCGGCAACTTGCTAGGGCCTCCGCTCCGAATGGTTCTGTAATGACCCTGCAGGACCCCAGGAGGATACCCTAATTGAAAATTAATATCAAATCAATGCGGGGGTCCATTTACATATTGATCATAAATGACTAGGAAGGCACAAAGTGTGCGCGGGATCAATAAGGCCCGTTTGCAGCAGAGAGTGCACTACATTTCACATGGCAGCCGCCTGCTCTGGAGGTTAATCTGTGCCGCTTGTTAAAGAGCTGCCGTCAGGGGGCTTTTTCGGTCACGGGGCCGCTCCTCGCCACTTGCCCACCTGCAGCTCGGCCCGTCACAATGACCGCCAGAACGGCGGTTTGACGAGGGCTTTCCTAAGCAGACGCTCTGTGTAACGGTTAATAATGTGCGTGTGGGATCTTCACACCTTCAGAGGAGGTTTAGGTGAGACTTTGCTCTGTGTTGCCTTGTATTTTTTGCCGCATCAGCCCCAGATTGCATTTTACTGCCTCACGTGTGAATTGTAGTCCGGAGCCGACTTGACAGCCGTGGTGCCCGAGGGTGTGCGGTCATTTCCCCTTCTGTCCCGCTCACGTGGAATCCAGCCCACCTGTCCACCGAGAGAAGATCATATCTAAAAAACGGATGTAGAGTAACGGTCATAATACGGATGCTGTTTTTGTTTGCCGTTTTGTCATTTCTCACAACGTGAACCTGAACAAATTTCGGCTTAGTTTACTTGGAAGTTTCGTCAGTATTCTTACAAAGAAGGAAGTACACAAATGACTTTTTTTTCCAGCCTGTTGTGAGAGCATTCGTGAATCAGCTGCACCATAATGTCTACAGTAATAAACCGTTCAGCTTGTTGTTAGTGGGATTACAATTAATCAAACTTTCCATAAGCTGCAAAAATAAATGTATTAATCTGACCTGCCTTAAGCTGGCAGGACTGTGCAAACTGTAAAGAGGAGTAGAATTCGCAGCGAAGACTACAGTTCAGCGCATGCATAAACAACGAAGCACATTGATAGCTTCCATATGTTACCAGAGGGAGAAAGAAGAGCAGGAGAGGGGTTGACCTCACCCAGCAGTCCCCTCTGCCCCGGGAGCGAGGCAGCATGTGATCACTTCATTACAGGCCCCTTCATTGACTTTGCTGCGCCGAACTGATGAACTGGGTCTGTGGACAAGGGCACATAATTGGTGGGAAGCAATTCCTCTCACAGCGAGACACCCTGCGAGGCCAGGCCCTCCCCTGCTCCGATGGACCGGGAGTAGACCTGTGAAGCCGAGTGGCTTGGGGCAGGGGGTGGGTGGGACTTTGAGTCGGCGGAGAGCAGGATGGGTGAATAACTTCAGGTGACCCACAATGTTCTCATCTAGCTTTAGCACGCTGCTAGCAGGGGTGTCACATTGCAAAGTGCGGGGAACTGAGTGATGGCGCACAGCAGAGCCTCTCAAGACTGCCTTTTTGGTTAATTCCCCCAAGTGCTTGTCTTTTATTTGGGTTTGTTTTACTTTGGATGCTTTCAACAAATATGACAGGTGTGCTTTGTATGCTGCAATGATGGTTTTGTCTGTTACGTTTGAGCCATCACACGGTCCCCGTCATTTACCTTTCGTGTGAATAATTAATGCTCTTCTCGTCACCGACTCCCATTCGTTCTCGTATCAGTATCAGCCGCCAGGGTGGGCAAAAAGACGGCGGCCTCTGCCGGCTGCAGCTCGGCAGGCCGCCGCTGGAGGGATGTCGTACTGGTTCAGAGGAGGACCGGTCTCCAGGGGGGGCCGCTATTAGCGGTGATTGTTAATCCCCCGTAATGGCCGAATGAGACGAGGCTTCTGCCGACCCGCTCATTTCCATGCCTATCTGTGGACTCAGCAAAAGTGGCCCGGCTAACCTTTCATTTCACAAATGCTGCTGATGTGATCTTAAGACATTACGCTAACAGTTTCCGCTGAAAGTTAGAAAGTAATATTGAATTATATGGTGGCGTTATACCCTGTAATGTTCCCTGCACTGCATAAATGAATAAGCTGATTTGGTAACACACCCTACAAGGCAGACATTGGCGCAGGGTTTTTTTGTTTGTTTGTTTTTTGCTGCTCTTTCTTCCCACACAGGATGGACACTGGGACACGAGCGTGTCGCCAATGAGGCTGCCTCCTGTTGATGCTGAAACCTAGAAGTTGGCTCAATAAGACAGCAGACATGGTACCAAAGGGCCTCTCAGATATAAACAAGTTCTTTTGAAAGTCATTTGTAAGCCTCCACAAATAGGGTCGGACTATAAACTTGTAAGTGTGTTTCTGTGGCGGAAGAACGAATGTGCTCAGACTTAAGTTATGTGAAAGGTTTTGGTTAAGGTGATAAATTAATTTTTTTTATTCCTTTAAAGCCGCCCTTCCAGGTATTCTCCCAGCAGCATGCCACCGCGCTCACCCTAAACACTATTAAACCAAATTTAACCCAGCGGTTCCAGCATGTGACTGCAGTTGTGTAACTCAATAGATGGGCTGTGAACAGTTTAGCCTTTGAATGTATTTTGATTTTGCCGTCCTTGAGTCGTGTTAAATGCGTTTTGTTTTGAATCTGTGGTTCTATGATTGTCTGAGACTGAAGACCATGTAATTTGGACTCCCAGAACTTGAATGATGGTCCTCGCTGACGGTCCTGGAGCCACCAGGCCAGAGCCTGGTGAGAGGGAGAGACAGGAGGGGGCAAATCACCACAGTAAACAGCTCTAAAGTGCGGATATTTCAGGGCTCGGCTAAGAATTAAATCTCCTCCGCTGTCTGGCTGCATTTAAAAGCCCAAATAGTGTGCTGTGGAAAATTGAAAAGAAATGAAGTGTGCTCACTTGACATGGCTGACCCTAACTGGTGGAGCTGAATACGGGAGGCATTGCTGTGCAACTGTAGTCACTGCACATTGTTACGACTCGCAGGAGAAAGAGAGCAATATAAACAGTAAAGGAGAAGGGATGGCTAGTGCAGTGTCCAGCATACACTAAGATTTCTCACTGGGTGCTTTTTTTTTTTATTTTTAAACACTCTTGGACGGGCAGGTGTCCGCAAACAAATTGGCAGAGTGACAGGATTTTCGATTATCGTGGTCCGATAAGCGATGAGACGGACCCTGCGATTAATCCGATGACAAAATAAATCAATTCGCAAATACTCTTCTCTACTACTTCTGCCACATGTATAGTAAAAATCTTGTTGTACTGAAATAATTAAAATCTTTTTGTCGTAACCACAGGGAAAGGCATTTTTAGTCTTTTTACTAAATAGTCCCTGTATACATAATAAATTTCAAATGCTAATATCACTGTATATTTCTTAAAATGTTGTATGGATTGACACAGGATGCTCACTTTGTTAAAGTTTGGATGTTCAGGTTCAACGTTTACCTAAGAGAGCTGGGGAAGCTGTAACCTTAACTGCATTTTTAATATCTCTATTTCCTTTGCCATTTTACTGCATCCTCTAACGGTAACATCCTCATTGCTCCTCAGAAATGACGTACATTTTGCTAGTTGTCTTTCCAAAATCCAGATGATGTTGAGCTACTGGTTTCAGTTCCCCGCGTGCTTTTTTTCTGGGCTGGTGGGTGTGTTAGGACCCCGCAAGTATCCTGAGGCTTGTCTTCAAGGAAAATGTTATTCTGGGTCCACTTACATGTCAGATCTCCTCGCCTTCCCGCTAGTTATATTATCCTGTCTAACGGCAGCAGTGTCTGCGTACAATATATGTATTTTTCAATCAGTCCCAAGAACTGTTATGAAACAGACATTTCCCCCCCCCCTCAGTTTATTCATTTATTTGGTGTTAACAAACATACGCAATCAGACGTGCTTGGTTTTAACCACCAAATGCAATAAGAAGAAGAGCACCAGCTTATGGTATATCTATAATAATTACATTAGAAAACAGATGGCTTGATAATGTTGTACATAATTACTGTGGAAAAAATACTTATCTATTAAGTCTTAATAAGACTGAAAGCAATCAGATTATGAGGGGTTGTTGTGTCTCATACAGCAAATTAAGATTTCAAAAGAATGATTTACAGTTAGTACAAGAATAGCTTCTGCCATTAACGCTGCTGTAGATACTGTTTTGCTGTTACTTAGACCTGCATCCGTCAGCTGAGATGGACCGACGCGTCTGCAGCGTGTGTTGAGGGGGTTGTTGCACTGTCTGGTGGTCTGGCCGCTGCTGAATTATTTACTCTGCTTTAGAGTGCTGGTCTGAGAGGCCCGGGTCTTGCAGCGGTCACCGGGACACGGGCTCTTAAAAAAATCAGCGCCGGTGGTGAACAGCAGGAGGCACTGTTGGGGACGCGACGGTGGGACTGTGGACCCTCTCGCGTCTGAGAAGGACGCGTTCGTTCACGTTTAACCGGGGAACCGTCTTTAATTAAAAAAAAGGAAAAAAAAGCAGGGGTGGAAACGGAGAGTTGTAACAGCTGGGCCATTTTCCCATTAAGGAGGAAAGTGGAGCGCAGGGGTGTAGCAGCAGTTTGCGTGCGTCCCTTTGTTGTCCCCCGTGACATTGCAGGCTAATTTTTCATGGTTATTTGAACTGGAAAATGAGAGAGAGGTTTGCGATTATTTCCTATAAATGACAACACAATCGCATTACGCTCCAGTACAAACACAGAGAGGATATTGCCTTTTCATTTTTTTTTTCTTAAGTAATGATTTGCAAGGAAAGAGTGGAAAGGGGAGAAAAGAGTCACTCAGTTTGATTAAAAATATACAAAAATAAACCGAGTTGATATGGGGGGAAAAGCACAGGATTTAGGTTATTATCTCTAGTAGGTGGAAGAGTGTCGCAGTGACGTGTCTTAGAGGGAGGCGCACGTTGGGTTGGGAGGTTTCGACGTTTCTCTGTCTCCCTCACTTTCGTGCTTGCTTTCCTGCCTTTTGCCGTGTAACGCTGGACACCGGGTGTCTCCGGCGTGAACCAAGCTGGGAGTCTGACTGGCAGCGACCTGTTACCTGTGTTGTCCATGGCAGGTGCTTGGATGCCGGTTGCCGTCTACAGCACCATCCACTGTCACTAACCGCCTCCTTTGGGGACTTTGAACACCCGACCCTCCCGTCCTCACCTGTCTGCTTCCCAGTCACGTGGTCTACGAGCGGAAAGTCGGTACCGGTGTTGTATTTGGAGCTGTCGCTGCCCAAAAAAACTACACCTCCGCTTACAATTGGGATTGCAAGTCTGTTTGTAACTTGGAATTGTTCATAAGTCCAACTGCAAGGTCACAGTCAATAAAAGCTTAATAATACAGCTTACACCTTCAACTTATTCAGCATCCGGCAAAAATATTGAACGTTATCAAGTTATTTGTACTCTTTTCATTAACAGCTCATATAATGCGGGGTGTCAGTGTCTCTCTACCCTGGAAACTTTTGGTGTGAGACAGGACACAAAGTGGACTGGACACCAGTACATTTTAATGCGTTTTATTAACATGAAACGGCGTTAAAATTTTCTACCTTAAAATGACTAGAAATAAACACGGGGGGGAAAAGGCTCATTATTGATTATGTTGTGTTTTACACAAGCAAGATGGTGCCGTGTTATTTCACGTGTCATGTCTCCCCTTCAAACATCAGAAACGTACGAAACAATCTGAAGCAGGAAAGAAAGAATGTGAAGTTGCAGAAATAATTAAGTGTTTCACCTTAAAATCCCAGCTGTGTTTTACTGGCCACAGGGAAGTGACCACAGAAACATGTTTGTCAGAATCTGGTCAGCCAACCGTACAGTCAGATAGGTTAATAGATACATACATCTGTTTGTTTGCTGTGTAGTTTCTGTAGTCTTGAATATAGCTATAATAGGTAACTCACACACTTGACCTTCTGCCACCCCCCCCTCCTGTCTTCTCTTCTGCATTTTGCTCTTCCTAAAGGTGGAAAGTGGAAATGCAGACCATTGCCCCCGCAGAACAGAAATTTTACAAAATGGAACGGTTAAAAAAAAAAAACCAAAAAAAGCTCACGTTTGTGTCTTTGAAAATGTTTTAATTCAGATACTCGGAACTTCAGACACAAGCGTGTTCTGCGCAGTGAGGATTAAGTGGAAAACGTGTCAGTCCACTTCTGTTCTTACAAGCAGTTGTATGATTGTTTTCATGATCATACATGTATATTTTGAGCTAATATAGAAAAGTATGTGTGCTAATATAGCTGGCAGCTACAAGGTGGCGTAGTGTTTACAGCCAATACTCGTGGACTCACCTTCCCAGGGTTTTATTCTGCTTCCTGCTGTACTGCTTATACTGAATCGATACTGCAAAAATTACACAGTTGTGTAAGCAGTGTAACGTTTTGGTTCATTTGGGAGAAAAGTGTCAGCAAGCCTGTGGATAAACCTGTGTCACCCGTGCTGGCAGCTGAGGTGCAAGGGAGGACGTGTAAGATGCTGTGTGGAAGAACAGTTAATACAAAGGACAAGATGAAGTAAAACTCGGGTAAACACAGTATGGCTGGGTCCTCCGTACACCGCAAACACGGCTGCAAGCGCTGCATCCTTTTTCATACTTTTCACATATTGATCTTTTTTTTTTTGAACTAACACCTCCATAGACTGATCCAGCCACGGATAGATGTACTACAAAGATATGCAAATGGTGCAGTCAATAAATCGACAGGCTGAGATCTCCTTCCCGATGTCCATCTCACTCATCTGTAGTGTCTTAACCCAACGTAAACAGATAAGTGCACATTAATGGACACGCGTTTTTGGCCGGTGCTCGGTTTGCAGACTCCGAACGTCTACGTATCATCAGAAGATATCGAGATTAAAGGAGCATTTTGGACACATGAATCGGGAGAAGAAAATCTGTGGCAGCAAACGCAGAATTTTAATTTCATGGGGAAAATTGACTTCTTTCTTCGCTGTGGCTGTGATTTAAACAATAGCAATTAAAGACGTCTTTTAATATTTTTTTTAAATGTCTGTACAAAAGTGTTTGAGAAATGTGAATGTGTGTGAGAAATCCGTTTCTCAAGAATTACACGATGGGCTTTGAATAACATGAAGGCTGTATGGCGCATGGAATTTCAAAGCGATCTGCAGTCTTTTTAAACCTGGTCATTAAAATGCGTTTGTGGCCAAATTCGGCCATCGAGAGGGATGAGCTGCAGGACAGATGAGCTATGAACAAAGGGCTGTGACAGTTTCAGGTTATATCAAGTTTTTTTTTTTTATGTCCCTTTTTTGCCAAATGAAAAATCAATGAATTTTCTGGGTTATGCATATTCAGGGGTCTGCTGTGCTTCCGTCCTGCCGGTGCACTGAGCCGGGGGGGCGGGTTGTTCTCCATGGCGGCCTCAACTGTACCATCACATTTTCCGAGCCACTGGCAAATATTTCAGACTTGATTTGATTGCCCTTTGTCACAATTTTAGTTTTTATTTTTTATGTTTTTGTTTATTCCCATCTTCCCCCTTGGGGCCCACCCCCTGCACACCAGTATCTCCTTTCTTCTCTGTGTTGTGTGCCCCCCCCCTTCTCCCCAAGAGACGCAATTGCAAGGATGGAGAAGAGAGAGATGGATTCAGATGGAGCAAAATGTCACTGGCTGTCCCTTCTTTGTACTTTGAAGTGACCCCCAAGCATACGAGAGCCGTGTCCGGTGAGGCGGTGGGTCTCGGCCCCGGGCTGCCAGGCCGCTGCGGTGGCAGCCAAATGCACAGTCGGCCCTTTGCCCCACATTGTGTGTGCGCGTGCAGACGTGTGCTTCTGTCACAGGGGGCCTAATGGCTTTTCTTTGTTGTGTGTTGATGTGCGCTGCACCAGGATGAAAGAGCCCTGAATGCTCACTCCTTGTGACCCAGTAATATCCCAGAACCTGCTGGACTTCAGCATTGCAGGACAGCTTAGGTTCAGAATCCTCAACCAGAAATAGAAATATTTTCTTTCTCAAATTGATGACGTCCTGAATTTAGTTGATGATGATGATGATGGTTATTCACTGGTTAGACTCTGCATTGTCAGTAGTGTATTGTGCTTCTGTTACTGGCGTCAATTAATCCTATGTTTGTTTAATGGCGTATATATAGGCACATTTTAGCCTTATCACTATCGTGTTCATACTAAGTATATATAATAATGTAGTAGGAACATGATATAGTGATAAGGCTAAAACTATTTTATGCTAGATGCAGTGCCAAAGAACACATTATTAATGTATGAAGGCTGGTTTTACAAGGATCATTTAGAGATGAGTAATGGTGACGTTGCGCTGACGTGTGTGACTGGCACCCGGACGTGTGTCGTACAGCTGACCACTCTGAACCACACTGACATGTGTGGACTTGAGATCCACCAGATGATTTTGAAAGTTGATTTGTGGTGTGGAGGTAAGGGTGTCATATTAGGTGTTTTGTGGTAGGCTGAGGTGGCAAAAAGGATGTGAAAATGACTGACTGCCGTGGAGAGTTTAGCGAGCAGTATTTTGTTGAACAGTGTGGGTGATGTGGACTTTTTCTGATCGAGTTGTGAAATCCCACCAGGGTCAGCAGGGAAAGGAGCTTTAAGCCTCAAATTTTGCTTAAATTTAAAAAAAAAAAAAGAAACATTTCACTAAACTAATTCTCTTTTATGCCCCTGAGATGATAGACTTGCTGCAAAGTAACACACCTCCAGCCCCTGTGTGGACATCGCAGGGGGCCACCAGTGCATTAAGAATCACACCCTGCAGGCTTAGTAGTCTAGTGGAGGTGTGTGTTCTGTGGTCAGAAAGGGGGGGGGGGGGG
>UFQX01000572.1:190711-213138 GCA_900497675.1 Arapaima gigas | reverse complement strand
GGGGGGGGGGGGGGGGGGGGGTTTCCAATTTGTCCCCCGTTTCGTCCCAGATATCATCCGATCTGGTACTGCTGACACGTAGAATCCCCCACATTGTAGTATTGATTGTCTTTGTTAGCGATAGTGTAAGTATCAGAAGTGCTGTGGCGACGACATTGTCAGGCTGGGTAATGTAGTGGGGGCCGCCGGTCAGGCCGCTCGCCTCTCCCCGTCTTCTGTCTCGGACACAACAGTTCCGGGGTTTTCAAACCCAATTCGTGCAACCCAAATCCATCCGTCAGGCAAACAGTGAATAAATGACAGTTTTCTCCTTAAGAAATAACTGTTTCCAAGCAGGACCCAAATGCAATAAAAGACAATAAGAGGTACTATTCCTCTCTGCTGTGAATATGATCATCAAGATTCCCAAACGGCTATTGAACAGTTACAAATGCTGTAATAAAATTGTACACCCAAACATATATCTATGTAAGTATGTATGCAGTGTGTCTGTATATATCGTGTTATGTGTGGTGATGTGAAAGTAAAGACTAGCAGACCAAATATGGAGATTGTACCCATTTCATCATAAATTATCCTAAACATAATAAACAATAAATTACTATTTAAGGAGACTTGAGCACCAAGTCTAGAGAGATTAGTGTAGTAAACAAATGAAATGAGTTTTATTTTTAGCAATAAATAACCACAACACACAGCAGTAGCCAGCAGCGTGAGGGACGTACAGATGGATATGGTGTTTATTCCCACAATGCTCAGCACCGGAGAGGTGCGTTCAACTGCCGGGCGCCGATTCAGAATGGACCGGTGGAATCGAAGAGGGTTTCAGAAATTTGCCGCATCTTTGAATCCACAAAAAAAAAAAAAATCAGTTGTGAATCGGACTGAAAGGTATAAATTCAGTGTATTCCCGAAAGTGGAGATGAGTAATTTGAAAGTTTGAAAAGGAAGGAATGGGCGATGCGCGCATCAGAATTGGAGTGAGACGGCGACGCGGGCGCCGCGCTGGAGGTGCCGAGAAGTGTGCGACTGCAGCACATTAGAGTGTAAAGCTGACTTTGAGTTATTGGGGAATTCTGCACCCCATAAATTAGTCATCATTTTGGAAAGTTAATTTGAAGCTTTGAAGTTATATGATTTACAGATACAGCATGCCTAATATAATGGAACTTTTTAGGCTATAACAAGACAACTATACATTTCTGAAAGTACTGTTTGACACTTCAAAATGAGGCACTTTAAAGAGCATTAAAATGAGCAGCGTGATAAATAATTCACTGGTACCTGTGTAGCACAGGAAGGCTTCTCTGCCATTTGCATTCCTACTTTTTTGAAAGGCATGCAATTTAATACAAGCAAACCCAATTTCTTCCCTCCCCCTGTCACTAGCTAATCACTAAATAAGTGTGTTTCTGTGTTTTCACAAAGGGAAGAAGTGCTTATGTATGAAAAATTTACAGGTTCTCAGCAGCTTATTAGAGGTGCCTGGTTAAAAATAGCGAGTGCATTTGTTGGCAGGGCCGTGCTGCTGTTTGATGTCTATAAAGGACCTCTAGGTGGGGATTTGGAGGAGGAGGAGGAGGAGGAGGAGGAGGAGGAGGAGGCACAGCAACACACCTCTGCTGAGATCTGAGGGGAGCATAGCATCAGCTCTTAGAATGGACCATTATTTCCTTTTATTTTGACTGACATCATGATTGCCCATACAAATATGACACATACTGCAATATGTTTATATAAATTACGTGCAGTGTATCGGATTTTTTAATAAAAATATATGTCTGTGCTTTGCTGCAGTCGCTTTTTTCTTTGTGTGTGTGTGTGTGTGTGTGAAGGTGTATACCCTTATTTGCTTTACTCAAGCTAGTGATGTACAGTGATATTTAGTTGGTGGTAAAGAAGCAAGTTAAACACGGTTTTGTTAGTCGGAACGTACGCGTCGCTTCAAGTGTTCAGTGGGGTGTTTTCCTTTTCTGTGCTCTAGTCAAAGTTTATTAAAGACTATTTAAAAATCAGAATATTTACGCTCGGGTCTCCTGTGCGGCGTTGAGATGGATCGCGGTGTCACCTGATATCCGTAAACTCGCGGACCCACGTGGACGTTTGTTTTTGATTATTTGCTCGGAGACACGGCTGAGACTTGAGAAACAATGCAGCCTGGACTCTGCATAGAAATCATTACTTATTTAAACAATAAATATGTTGGCAGAAGCCACAGTTTAGCCACCTTCCCAATAAGCAATCAGGGGGTTGTTTCTAATGCTGGCCATAAAATATTTATGAGCAGGTTGCCTGAAGCTGTCTCCGTCCCCCCCCTTTTTTCCTCACTCTCTATGCTTTGTTCATGTAGCTGAAGCGGTGTTAGTGAAATGGAGCATTTTTACCCGGCGATGGGTGCAAAATCAACATCCTGCAATAGGGACTATTAACGTAGCGCCTGAATGCAGCAGTGTCACTGTGTGCATGTGCAGGTGTGTGTGTGTGTGTTGGTTGTGAGCAGTGGAAGGTGAGAGAAAGGTTGGGGCACGGAAGGCGGGAGACAGATTGTTGATTTACTTTAGTGTGAGGAGGAATGACTACAATAGCATTTCACTTGTTTAACATAAATATACTGGGGGATGAAATCAAGGTAGGGGGTGGGGAGCAGTCCACATCAAGGGTTATGAATAATTCCCCCTCTGTAATTCTCATCACCAGCACAGACTCTCAAATTACTGAACCGATGGAGAGAGGGGGAGAGGAAAATTATATTACGGCGCAGGTCATCTGCCTCCTGACACCAGCACTGCACCCAGACAAATTGGCCCAGTCTCTTTTTCTTTCTTTATTTATTCATTCGTATGAATCTCGGCAATTGGATGGGTCCCGGCTAGCTGGGTACTACATCTCGTCTCTGCGGGTAAGAAGGGCAGACACGGACAGGGGGCGGCGGAGACGCAGCCGCAGCTCCCGGTACGCGGGGTACCACAGTGCCCCCTACACGTGGCAGACGGGTATAGCAACGGCCTAGCTGGGAGGCAGAGTAACCGGCGAGCATCGCGCCGCACGTCTCCGGGCCGAGCTTCAGCCATCCTTTCTGTCACAGCTTTAACGGCAAAACCGCAGCCGATCCCACAGTTAGAGCCGTGTTTCTGCGGCGAAACAAACGTTTTTGTTACGTTTTAATCCTGCGTTGTATATTCGCCCCGCACTTCCCAGACTCTTCACAGCGTGGATTCAAAGCATTCAAGCAACGACAAATTCTTATTAACTTACCTTTCCCGCGACATTATAACACAAGAACTGTCGTTACACCGCCACCCAATTCCACTGAAAATCTGTGGAAATCTGTCAGAGGATTTGGTAGTTTACATGGCAACACTGTCATTGCCACTGTCACGACAGCTTTTTATTTTAAAATGACTTTAAGTGTTTCCTCCATTTTATATGTGCTAATTGATGTAATACAAGCATGACTACATAAGACACTTCTATTGATAATGGATCATTTCTTTTTTCCCTTTGACAATTATACATTTATAAATGGTTATTCAGCATCCTGTGGTGTTAATAGCAGATAACAGACGGGAGGGGTTAACCACATTGTCTGGTAAAAGCATTAACATTTTACATCTTTCATACTGTTACGTCTTTTTGTCTGGGTAAAAATGCTCCGTTTCTTTTTGTGTGCTGTTTTTAAATACTGTTTAAAAATATGACTCTTAAGGAAACTATATTTGAATTCCCCCTCCCGCGTGGTAACCTAATGGTAATATTAGCTTAATTTAAAAACATTCCTTCTCTTGGAGGGAGTTTAAGTTGCTGGCATGTCTACTGACCCGCGAAACCCAAAGCGCTCGCAGAGTAAAGGTGTGTTTCTCGAATTTAGAGCAGGACCGGACTTCACACCAGGGACGTTTTCAGCCTGAATTCGACGTCTGATTAGTTTAAGGTTTTTGCTAATTTTATGTGATTTCAGTTTAATTGATGCAAAGTAATTACCTGAGAAATGGAAAAGCGTTTTGAGGACTACACCTTGGGCAATCCTTACAGACGCTGGAAAGGAGAAAGATAATTTGTTAATTAGTTGTTATTATTACACCGAGTCAGAATTATAAAAATTTGTCGTCGTGGGTATTTGAATCTTTTTCGGGCTGCCGTCTCTTTAGGACGGCGGTCCAGGCAGAGGAGCGGGCAGAGCTGCTAACTTTTGGCGTTCCCTACTTTCTCAAGACCTCTGCATACCGTATCCAGTTAGCTGCTCTGTACAAGGACACTGTAGTAATGACACAATGCCCAGTGGTCAGTCCCTCAAGTTACCCTGCTTTTTCATTATGGTTTAAAGCTCTACAGCCCCCGATTGCCCCGGAGGCCCCTGGGGCTTAGCGCTGACATCCGGCCTGCAGGATGAGTAATGCACCCCTACTGCAGTAGGTAAGGGAAGGTGCCAAAGTCCAATTCACTTACGGGACGCCGCAGCTCAAAGGGCCATGAATTAATAATCACCTAATTGACTCACTGTTTTTTCTCTTCCCTTTGTGTGGGGGCTGATGAAAGTCCAGTTGTTGGTCCTGTCAGAATAGATTTGCTCTCATTGCGAGGCCTGTATTTAAAAAGTGGGTGGAGGACTCTAGAGAATTAAACCGAGAGATGTTTCTTTCATTAATTTCGGCGCTTTTTTCGCAGCGTCGCTCACAATAGAATTCGTTTTGTCGAGCAACCTCAGCGATGCTTATTCAAACGCGGCGGTCAGAAGTTTCCGATGAACAATAGAGCCGCTTGATCTGACTGTGGCGGCAATTTCAGTGCTAGTCTTTGTATAGTTTTAGTTAACGTTGCTTACAGGTAAAAAAAAAAAAAATGTGTCTATGCAAATCCTTCTTGGTAAACGCTGCTCGTCGTGCTTTTAACGGCACCGTTTCCCATTGTGGCTAAAACCAGCACGTGTGTACAGCCTGGTTCAACAAAGGTGAGGGAAACCTGGCAGCAGGAACCCCTGTTGTACTTTGTGTTTCTGACCCTCACAGGCCGGAACCGAAGCCTGCGCTGTAGTAGCTGAGCAACTGTGCCATCAGGGAGTCGGTCTCCCTTCTCGGTCACCGCAGTACAACACTGACCGAATGATATTGTCTTTAAAGAAAACGATAGCGTTTCGGGCTGTATGGCACCAGAAACGAGTTCAATTTGTAAAAAAGGCTAAGCGTCCTTGTTGGGGTGGCCCCCCGTCCTCCGCATCTTCAGCAAGTGGACAGTGAAGTTCAGCAGCACCCACCGTACAGAGAGGCAGAGTGCGGAGGGTGGTTGACACGGGGTAATTTCACCAAATGGGAGGTTCTTTTGTTTAACATTTCCTTTGTTTATCGGTGGATGTGTTTAATGGGATTGGGTCTGACTGAACTTAATAAGGCTTTTTCTTCAGTGGGAGATCCAACGTGCAGCTCCTGCGAAGCGAAGCCCCTGCTGTGCAATGAGCTCAGCTGCCGCGGCCCTGATTAGAGCTGACGGTTTAATGTCTAGAGCCAGAGCTCGGTGACGCCGGCCCCCGTGCCCCCGAACCCACACCTCGGCCCCCGTGCTCGACCCCCGTTCCAACCCGAAAGAACCGAACCAAATTTAACTCTTCCCAACCCTGATAAGGGCCAGCAAAACACCTTCTTAAGTGTCACATTGAACCCTTGCTGGTGGCCACATTTAAAAGGCTGCTTCAACTTTCCCAGCCATCTGTGGACTTAGCCCCTTTGTGAAGCTCTTACTGCTTGGATTTCTTTTTTCTTTTTTTTTAACTACAAGTCTACGATTCCATTTTGCTTGCATCCCCTGCTTTATTGGCTTGCGCTCTCTTCACTTTAAAGTGGAAATGAGAGCTCTAGTTAACAGTTAGGCTGGAGCAGGTTGAGGCAGTTAAAGGATTAGTGGTGGGGAATGGGGAATGTTTTGCCTACCAGCTGTGAGCACATTTGGGGCTGTGGTCACAGTCCCAGCTCAACAAATGGAGATTTCCTCCTAAGAAACGCAGGTGTAGGCCAGCGAGTCATCGACTTACTGTTTCCAGCCGCGTGACACGTGCCATACCGCCAGACACCGTCGTCCCTGCTTTACTGTGCCAAAGGTGAGGGTTTATCGTGCTCTCCAGTAAGCTTTCACGTCACCACCCGGGAGGGAAACGGGAGGTGCAGAGGTCGCGTTTTGCGCACTCTTTCAAAAAGCCACCTCGATGCGCGTGGCCGTCACGCCGAGACGTTTTCTTCGGTGGTCCGTCACCTAGGCGGGACAAAATGGAGCCGGGGTGGTCTCTGCCAGGGCTCGACGCGGTGCCGCGGCGGTGTCCGGGCCGGCAACGGAGAAGGTGCTGAAGCTGCAGTGTGAGCGCCGTCCACCTGGCCCACAGAGACACCCGGGCGCATGCTTAGCTGGTTAGAAAAATTCCAATTAAGTCCATGGTTGTGCTGGGTATAGCTTGCTGTGTAAGCATAAAGGAGAGAAGAGTGTTGGGCCATCAGTCAGCCGTTCCACTGGGGACTTGAAAGGTATGCAGGGTTTCATCATTTCCAAATTCCAGCTACCGGTCCTAATTGTCCTCTCTGACTGCAGCACATATTTCCATACAGTGCAGCCTTAAGTGCCCCCCTCCCTTTGACACTAATTTAAGTGCCTTTTTGGAATGAATGACAATCATAAATGTCCTGTGGTAGCCTACGAGGGGCAAACTTGAATTTTAAATCCGAAAGTTATTTTAACCCTTTCGCTCGTGGTCTATGCTATATGAAGGAGACGATGAAAGCAGATCTTTTACGCGTGGAATAGCCTTCAGTTAAAAGAAGTCGAATTGGGGTCTCTCTCTGTGGAAAACCTTTGCGTCGGACAGCGTGACACTTGAAATAACGGGACCCTCTTACGGACCCTCCGTCTCTGCACGTTTGCTTTTTACCACCGACTGGTCGTCCAGAAGATACCAGAGGTTAGGAGCATTTGAATGTTATTGCCTGTGTCAGCAAAGCTGTTTGTTATACCCTTGTACGCAGAGAGCAGTTCTTATACTATATTCTTTCAAACATGGTGCAATTTCTTCAGAAGAATAAGATGAAACAGCCTTTAAAGGAAACCTGAGACTGATACATGAAGAAAAAATAAGACTATTGTGGGTTTAAAAAAAATACCAGTCCAGGTGAGTGTGGTTGGATAGACTGATGTGGATTTATTTACCTTGATGTCTTAAGTTGCTGGGGAGATGACTGCTTCTTCTAAAGCTGAGTGAATCTTTCAGCCTTGTTGATAACACAACCGTTACTTCAAACGCAAGTCTCGGGAGTGAGTAAAACCTAAAGCAACTTGACGTGGCAAAATGTTTTGACTTGAAGTCTCTTCCGGAGTGTGATATCCCAGTGATCACACATCGATACAGACAGCCATTCAAAGCTCCCGAGCTGAGCCCCGTTTCTTTCCGGTTTCATGGAGCTGACATAGTGGGGGGTAAAGGGGCCTTGCTGATCAGTGGCTACATCCTTTTGGAGAAAAGTACGTTTTAAGGCCCTCGACTTGAGGGATGCGAATGACTGACATCTACTCAGATCCCCAGGTGTTTAGCGTTCATCTAACGCATCCGCCTTTCCTTCCGCTCCCTCTACAGCAGCAGCCAGCCAGGTGGAGCGGGAGCAGACGGACTCTCCCGTCCCATCGAAACGGCCATCCTCCAGGTCCGGAGGAACAGAGACCCCCGTTTCCTCCAAGCGTCCCAAAACAGCAGACAAGGCCGCTGATGAGCAGGTGAGCAGGCGATTTGGAAAAGAGAGGTTTTATCAATAAAGTCAAACACGTCCACAACATCCACCGTGAAACTCTTCACAAAGTGTTCGTTGGATTAGCCCACATTTGAACAGATCTTCATGATTAGGGAGAAGGTTGAGCTCATGTCACTTGCCTTTCATCAGAGACACCTCTGCAAGAGAGCGCTCTCTCAGATCCTTGAGCGGTTTTCTCCGAAGCGACTCACCGTTTAGCGTAAACAAAAGTACTTTTCAGCTCAGATGAAGAGCCTCGGATACAGTCACTTGTTGAAGTCACTTTGCCCAGTGCAGGTATCTCCAAAGCACAGATGTTTGACTCACAAGCTTTTGTGCGTACCAGTGAAATTATTTCATATCCTTTACCAAGTTATGACCAGATATAACACAGATTTTTTGCTTATGTGATTAAAGGCGCAAACATGGGGGAATTTAGACAAAGTTGGCACTGGTGACCTTTTGCTCCTTCCGTCCGTTCCTTTCCACGGTTACTGTCTCAGCACCACCTTTTCAAGTTGTGCTCAGAGAGCCACCTCGCGATCTCATCTTAATTTATCTAGTGCATCTAGGCCAGCAAGTTGTAGAAAGTGGGAGTGAAAGAACAAAGTGAAGGAATCTGGGAAGCCCTGAAAACACCAACAGGCTGTTCCTCAGAGTGTTTCAGTTGATGTGATTAATCACCTCGGCCGTGGTGAGACCACCACAGATGCGGTGCAAGTACAAAACTGGTCGTCTTCCACAGTTAGTACAATTTATTTATTCAGTATTATCATCAAAGTACTGTATTGTGGTTTTTTTTTTTTTTTAAATAATTGTATATTATTAATGAGAGAAAATTCCTGTTTTTTTTTTTTTTAACATAAATGTTATCTCCAGTTTGATGGGATTTGGTGTTGCTTGAGCAGACGTGGGGGTGACTTTGTGGGCCCATAAACGCTTGAATTTTTTTTTTGTATTCAAATTAATAGTAACTACGTTTGCGACTTAGACGATTTCACCTTAAGAGCTGAGTTCCAGGAACGCGTTACACTTGTAAGTAGGGGGATACCTGTAAATAGGGGGATGCCAGGTTACTTGAGATCACTTGTATGTTGATTGGACAGGAAATGTAAAGATTGTCACGACGTACGATGAGGTGAGTTTACTGTGCAGTTAGGAGATCAGAAGAGAAGTGGGTCCAAAAGAGGGACAGATTTTTGAAAGGATTTCAGGGATAGATGGAGCTCACGTCAAAACTTTGGTGCCAAAACCTAGAACCTGTGGACCTAGAATTTTAGACCCTTTGTGAGTTGAGCCACCAAGCAGCCAGAGGTGTAGGAGCACGACACTCTTGCTCAGGCCACGGAGGCATCGGGAAGCAGGTCTTTTGACTGTCTTGTAGGATGAGACACGAGGACTGCAGACACATGGCAAAGCTTCTGACCCTCCTTGTGCTTCTCCTTGTTCAGGTATACCAGTGTCCCTACTGCAAGTACAGTAACAGCGACTTGAACCGCATGAAGATGCACGTCATGACGCAGCACTCTGTCCAGCCCGTGTTCCGCTGTCCCCTGTGCCAGGATATGCTCAACAACAAGATCCATCTGCAGTTCCACCTCACACACCTCCACAGTGTGGCACCTGACTGCGTGGAAAAACTAATTGCCACGGTACGTATGCATGTCTGTATGTGTTGATCGTGATGAAATCGTGATGTGGATCCACCCAGTTTTTACCCTTTGTTATGTTATATTGGTCACAAAAGCGTGTCTTCTGACTGTCCTGCATCTCAAGGGGCCAAGGCATGATTGTTGTCACCTGTTCTTGAATCCAGAGAATTAGCTTGAGTCTGTTCGTACGATAGGAGAAAGAAGTTAAACAGAGAACAAGAGAATATCACGGGGTTTGAAACGCCTCTTTGACGTCTAATTCCACGACACCTTTGAAACACTGGTCCTGTGAAGGAATTCTGGTCGTGACAAAAATGAGGGCTGTAATAAATGTTTTGCTCATTTCACTTAGCTGGCAGTGTTTAGAAGCCAGACTAGGAAAGAAATACCTTTAGGCTTTGAATGTGTTGGCTGGCCATGGCTGTGGGCCAGAGAGGTTCTGGATCTGGGTTTGACAGGGTGTGGTTAATTCTGCCCATTCTGCTCTCTTTCACTCTTCTACTGAATGTGCTGAGCCTCTTGTTTACAACAACAGGATATTTTTGCTTAGGAAATTGACTTAGGGGGTCTCCACACTTGTGGGTTTTTTTCTTCTGCTTCATAATGCAACTTCTTTTTTCTTATCCATCGCCGCATTTCTTAAGGGATTTATCCTTTGTGCTGTTAGAGGTACAAAATATACTCTAAGGACTCGGTGATGAATTGTGGACCAACATGTACAGTACAAAAGCCATTATTATTTTAAAGGATGAAATGATGGAGTAAATGTATAGGCAATTACGAAAGACTTCTGCGTTTTTCATTCCGTAGCGACCACTCTGCGTCCGTCCTGCGAGTTGTATTAGTTCCGAAAATTCACCTCTGTTAAAACATCTTTTGCTTTTATACGAACCGTGCCGGCGTCGACGGGTTCGAAAAAGCGGAGGCGCCGCGCACAGCGTTCCCGGCCGCCGCGACGCCGAGGTCTGTCGCGTCGGATCGCGCAAAGATGGCCGTCTTTGCGCGTCGCCTCCCCGCCGCAGCTCTCCGCAGCCAGGAGTCAAATGGAGAACGCGTTAGCCTGGGAGCCAGCGGCATTTTTCTTTTATAGAGTTAATGCAGCCGTGGTTCTGCAAACAGCAAGGAAGAAGCGTTTACTCCAACGTGCAGTAAAAACCAGCACCTCTTTATAACAAATGGAAATAGATTGAAAGGCGCTCTGTCCTCACGCTTGTCTGCTGTAGAGGCGCCTAATGAATTCGGAAACGGGCGACTTTTTACTCACTGCAGAGCGTGTAAAGCTGGGTATTCTCTCCTCTCGCTCTCTCTCCTGCCACTCACTCAGTCCCTCCATCTCCGTGTCTCATTTTCTGTCTGTCTGCGATGGGGGGCAATGAAAATAATTGTGCTTCATTAATTCCGAGTCTACTGGATGATAGCCATTTTGAACTAGGTTTGCCAATTAGGTGGTCTAAATGAAATGTGACCTTGGGGTGTCCTCTTGGTGCTCGCCTCATTGCTTAATGAAGCAGTTGTCTAGAAACAGTCCACTTTGTAATGTAAATCACCGGCATTTCAGGTTTTGTCTCACTCTGCACTCCTTGTGTTCGTTTGCCCCCTTTTAGTTTGGTAGTGATCAAAAAGGACCGGGGGGGGGGGGGTGGGTTTCTCCCCTGTCTGTGTGTAACGTCTGATTACACACTAATCGCCTTTCGACTGTTCCACTTAACCCCCCGACCCCTGCGGCCGCTGACAGGGGGTCTGGGTGGTTCAGACCCGAGTCGGTGCGGCAGGATTACCGAGTCGACGTGCCGCCGCGCATCCGCACGATCCCAATCTCATTTTGTTTTGTGTTTTCTAATGTTTTAAAGTAATATTCCCTTCTGACCGTGGATCGCTCCCTTTTTTTGTATATGGAAGAGACATTTCAGGAGTGTTTTTTATTAGGGGAGGGCCTCGGTAGGAACACGAGCGCATTGAAATTCAGAGCAGGGAGCGAGCCGATTGTTCCGTTGGGGAGTTAATAGACTGAAACCAATTCTTCCAGTCTTGATCACTGATTATTATGGACATCGATTCTGGTATACGTCTGAATTTTCTGCGGGAATTGCTTTAATTTCGTCAGTTATCGCTTGTTTCATAAAATAAATTATTTTTAATGGCTCTGAAACATTACGGGAAGCCCATAGGTTGGATGTGTGAATGAAAGCAGAAGAAATACCACGTTGAAAACGGTGGGCGAAAGTCTGTTCTTACTCCAAAGGTCCAGTTAATTTCATTGTCTTTTCAGATGAGCTTGTTTGTCCATTTCAGTCTTTTCCAGAATTGCGTTTAAACCGGTGTTTCTGTTTCGTTGCCTTTTTTAAACGCGTGTCATCAGACTGCCATTCTGCTTACATCACGCTCTGCTGCTGCGTTCGGTTCCCAGAGGCCCTTTTGTCCTCTGTTTCTTGCCCAGAGAGACGAGCTTAAATTACTCAGCATGCGTTTCCTTCCTGTAGGAGTATCAGTTTTCGTTGCCCTTTTCCAAAGGAATGGGGAGCAGTTTTCACCAGTAAGAAGGATTTAATTGGAGACGCTAATAAGCGTCTGGTTTTTGCGAGGTGGGCCTTTCGGCCCGTCCCTCTAATTGGCGTCGGCGGAAGGCGGCACGTGACACGATGTCGGCAGCAGCGCGAGTGCAAATTCGGCAGACGGCAAACAACGCAAAACATCGATGTAATTTTTTAACGCGCGCAGGGGGGTCTGCAAGGGAAGAAAGCGACGTGTTCGGCCATGACTGTCAAATACAAACGTTCTTCTCGGTTGCTGTGGGTTTTTTTTTTTTTTTTTTTTTTTTGTATTTAAAATATTTCTCGGCTAATAATTTGCTCTCCGTACGTTTCTGTACCTGGTTGATATTACTGTTCGTTTTGAATGAATACCTGTGGCGATATACTCTCAAATATCCACTTTCAGAAAGTCTGCTTTATATTAATGTACCTCTGCCAGGTTCTACTATGGAACGGTGTCCGTGTGTCTGATTTTGCAGGTGACGCCGTCAGAGGTCCTGCCAACAAGTATGTTCATGCCAGTGTCAAGCCCAGAGAAAGATGGGCGTAACACCCCGCAGAATGTAGCCAACGCCAGCTTGGACGACACAAAGAAGCAGACAGGTCGGTCGTGGTTTCGGACTCTGTGTACGTTAATATTTATTATTTCGGCACACTTGAAGGCAACGTACAGTGACTGTTAGCCGGTGTTTAGCGGGCAGCCGTGACCAAGGCCACTCGCAGTACACCAATGCAGACTCAACACAGACAGGCCTGGGTCCGCAGCCGATTTGGAAGGCACAGCCCGACTTGAGACCGTGCCACCCATAAATGTTTGTTGTTCGCTGGGTAATGGTATTGATTTATATTTAATTAATTTATATTTATTAATTCTTCTGTTCTTTGGTAGAAGCCTCAGAAGCAGAGCCTGAGAAAAGACCTCTTCCACCAACAGATGTAGCCGAAGCCCACAAATTGCCCCTCGAGGAACAGCAGCCAACTAAAGAGGAGACCGCTGGTTTCCTTTGTTGGAAGAAAGGCTGTAATCAGGTCTTCAAGTCCTCCAGTGCTCTCCAGATGCACTTCAGCGAGGTCCACAACAAGCGGCCGCAGCTGCCCGTTTCCGAACGGCACGTCTACAAGTACCGCTGCAACCAGTGCAGTCTGGCCTTCAAGACTGTGGAGAAACTGCATCTGCATTCGCAGTACCACGTCATCAGAGCGGCCACCATGTGCTGCCTCTGTCAGCGCAGCTTCAGAACCCTGCAGGCCTTGAAGAAACATCTAGAGACCAGTCACCTGGAGCTGAGTGATTCTGACATCCAGCAGCTGTATGGGGGCCTGTTCATGAATGGAGACCTCATGGTAATTGGCGACCCGTCGCTGGGAGAGGACCAGGGTGTTCTGGCCGAAGATGAAAAGGAAGGTGAGGAAAGTGATCCTGAGGAAAAGCAAAGCCCAACTGGCAGTGACTCTGGCTCAATTCAAGAAGATTCTGGATCAGAACCAAAACGCGCCCTGCCATTTCGGAAAGGTCCCAACTTCACCATGGAGAAGTTCCTGGATCCGTCACGGCCTTTTAAGTGTACGGTGTGTAAGGAGTCATTTACCCAGAAAAATATTCTCCTCGTTCACTATAACTCTGTTTCACACCTTCACAAGGTCAAACGAGCCTTGCAGGAATCCAGCACTGGCCAGCCTGAAATCACCAGCAGTCCCGACAATAAGCCGTTCAAGTGCAGCACGTGCAACGTGGCGTACAGC
Organism: Arapaima gigas; assembly: GCA_900497675.1. Lineage (NCBI taxonomy): Eukaryota > Metazoa > Chordata > Actinopteri > Osteoglossiformes > Osteoglossidae > Arapaima > Arapaima gigas. The sequence goes on along the minus strand of UFQX01000572.1, from coordinate 199,455 downwards.
CAGAGCTCTACACTGGAAATTCACATGCGTTCCGTCCTCCATCAGACAAAAGCTCGTGCAGCCAAACTTGAAGCAGCAGGCGGGAGCGGCTGCTCCATCAGTGCTCTCAGCAGCAGTGTAGCGGGGTCCTCGGTGGGCACTTCTACTCCAAGTTCCAACCCCGTCGCCACGTCAATGAGCACCGTAAGCAACAGTAGTTCTTCGGCAGTTCAGAGCGTGCAGAGCATTCTTGGTGGAAGTCATATGAATCAGTCACATAACATGGAAAATATGGGCAACGTCTCAACCTCTTGTCATCCGTCTCCATCGGAAAACCATGATGAAAAGAAGAAGAAATTTGACCTCCTGTCTTCAAGGGGGCAGCAGCAGCATTTGCAGCAACAGCAGCAGCTGGCTCAGGCTCAAGCCCAGGCTCAGCTACAGCAAGAACTGCAACAGCAAGCAGCCCTTATTCAGTCCCAGCTTTTCAACCCGGCACTTCTGCAGCACTTCCCCATGACGACCGATGCTCTTCTTCCGCTGCAGCAGCAGCAGCAGCTTCTCTTCCCTTTCTACATCCCCGGAGCCGAGTTCCAGCTGAACCCGGAAATAAACCTCAGCAGCTCTGCCCTTAGCCTTGCCAGCTCTTCTGCTAATGCTCTGCTGGAGGACTTGAAGAATTCAGCCCAGCAGGCACAACAAACCTGTCTGCAGCAGCAGCTGATGCACCATCATCTCCAGCAGCAGCACCAACAGCAGGTCCACTCGCAGGCTCAGAGCCAAATGGCCTTGCTTCAGCAAAGCGCCTCACTTTTGCATCAAAATGAGAAGAAACTAAAGCCTTCTGTTCATAGCGAGAGAGACTGTGATGCTCAGAAGGACAAGGAAATTGAGAAAGTAGAAGAGCACTCCCCCAGTGACAGTGTGGACTTCAACAGATCAAAAGACAAAAAAGATCTACAGACCATACTTAGCGGGAACCAAGACCTTGGATTTCCACCGCCCAGAATTGCTTCAGATGCTCGAGGAAATGCCACCAAGGCCCTTTTAGAGAACTTTGGCTTTGAATTAGTGATACAGTACAATGAGAATAAGCAGAAAGTGCACAAGAAACCAACAGGAACGGGATCTTCCGGGCTCACTGGGTCAGCAGGAATTTCCAGGGTACTGGATTCAGTTGATGGAATTAAAAAGCTGGAGTGCGAAGCCTGTGGCAAGCTCTTTTCAAATATCTTAATCCTAAAGAGTCATCAAGAGCATATACATCAAGAATTTTTCCCCTTTCAGTCTTTAGAGAGATTTGCAAAGGAATACAGGGAGCAGTATGACAAGTTGTACCCCCTGAGACCCCAGACACCCGAGGCTGTTCCTCCACCGCCCCCGCCACCCCCGCCTCCCCCTCCCCCGCCACCCCCACCTCAGCGTGCTTCAACACCGAATATTCCTGTTTCGGCACCTTCTCTTACACCACCGGCCATTCCTGCTCCGCAGCCCCCAGTCTCCATGACTCAGATCCCCATGCCGATAGAGCTTTTCTCACCCCTTATGATGCAGTCCATGTCCCTCCAGTCCTTGCCATCTCAAATCCCTGCTCACTTGCCATCTGTTGAGCTGGGCTTGGCTTCTGATCTGGCTCAGCTGTACCAGCAGCAGCTCACTCCAGCCATGCTTCAGCAGCAACAGCAGAACAAAAGACCACGAACACGTATTACAGATGATCAGCTGAGAGTCTTGAGGCAGTACTTTGACATTAACAACTCCCCAAATGAAGAACAGATTAAAGAAATGGCTGACAAGTCTGGTCTCCCTCAAAAGGTCATTAAGCACTGGTTCCGCAACACGCTTTTCAAGGAGCGTCAACGTAACAAAGATTCGCCGTACAACTTCAACAATCCACCCATTACCACGCTGGAGGATACAAAAATTGATTCCAAGCCACCGTCCCCTGAACCACAGAAGCAGGACTGCTATGGAAGCAAGAGATCCTCGAGAACAAGATTTACTGATTACCAGCTAAGAGTGCTGCAGGATTTCTTTGACGCTAATGCCTACCCGAAAGATGATGAGTTTGAGCAGCTGTCCAACCTACTGAATCTACCCACCAGAGTTATAGTGGTTTGGTTCCAAAACGCGCGCCAAAAAGCACGCAAAAACTACGAGAACCAGGGAGATGGGGCCAAGGAAGGTGATCGCCGGGAGCTGTCCAATGATCGTTACATTCGCACCACTAACCTGAACTACCAGTGCAAGAAGTGCAGCCTGGTCTTCCAGCGCATATTTGATCTCATTAAACACCAGAAGAAGTTGTGTTACAAAGATGAAGACGAAGAAGGCCAGTATGACAGTCAAAATGAGGATTCTGTCGATCTTTCTCACGAATACTATACGCCGTCTGGGTCCACCTGTCACACCCCAATGCCGTCTTCCTCCAGCCTCTGTCCGCTTCCTCCCTCCACCTCAGTGGTTTCCCACATGATGTTGTCAGAAAAAAACGAAGCCTCTCCTGCTCACACATCCAACTGTTTTGATGAAAAACCCAAACACATGGTGGGTGAAGCCACTTCCGAGCCGCGGGAGAACCAGGTCCATGTGAAACAAGAAGGGCTGCAACAGCTGCAGTCTGAGACGCAGATGCAGAGGCCGTCGCGAGAAGAAAAGGCACAAACGGCTCAAAAGTCTCAAACTCTTCTGTCTCCTCCTGTCTCGCAACAAAAGCAGCAGGGCAGTCCCTCAGTATCCCAGGCAAACTCAGCGTCTTTACAAAGCTCTCATATGCTTCTTAACCCACTTTTGACATCTGGCTCACAGCAGCAACAGCAGCAGTTGGCCCAGCAGATTGTCCCATACCAGTGTGAACAGTGTAAGCTTGGATTTCCTTCGTTCGAACACTGGCAGGAGCACCAGCAGCTTCACTTCCTGACGGTGCAAAACCAGTTTATTCATCCCCAGTTCTTAGACCGACCTATGGACATGCCCTTCATGCTGTTTGACCCCAGCAATCCTTTGCTGGCAAGCCAGCTGTTTCCGGGGTCTGTGCCACAGATTCCTAGCAGTTCTGCCACTTCACCTTCAACGCCCACATCTACCTTGAATTCACTGAAGAGAAAACTTGAGGAAAAGCCAGGCATCAGTCCTGGGGAAAACGACAGCGCGAACAGCGGGGAGGAGCCGCAGCGGGACAAGCGCCTCCGAACCACCATTACACCCGAACAGCTTGAGATCCTCTATCAGAAGTACCTATTGGACTCAAATCCCACACGCAAGATGCTGGATCACATTGCCCACGAAGTTGGCCTCAAGAAGAGAGTGGTCCAAGTGTGGTTTCAGAATACGAGAGCGAGGGAAAGGAAAGGACAGTTTCGAGCCGTAGGGCCTGCTCAGGCTCATCGCCGCTGTCCCTTTTGTCGTGCTCTGTTCAAGGCCAAGACTGCTCTAGAGGCCCACATCCGCTCGCGCCACTGGCATGAAGCCAAGCGTGCCGGGTACAACCTGGCTTTATGTAGCTTGCTTCCTGATCAAGAAGGGATGCAACTGAAGCTGGATCCTCTTGACATAGCTAACTTTTCGCAGCTCGCCTCTTCCAATAACGACGGGCAGTGTTCTTCTCTGTCACCGATGAGTAAAAGCATAGATACATCTCCGCGTACTTTGCTGAGCCCTGCAGCAATTAAGGTAGAGGGAATGGAGGACTTTGAAAGCCCGACCATGTCGTCAAACTTTGACCAAAATAAACTGGACAACGATGACTGTTCATCTGTGAACACTGCAATCACTGACACCACCACTGGTGACGAAGCCATTGCTGACAACGACAGCTCAGATGCAAAACACGGTCAACACACCAATGACTTTCTACCCAAGACCGGGGGCATAGCTCCGTCCCTCGAAAACGACGACCAGATGTCTTCCGAGTTGGTGAGCCCCGCGACGAGTTATTATGCTAAGGACTTTGAGAATGAGACTCTGGTGGACTACAGCGAGACATCTAGTCTTGCGGACCCCTGCTCGCCAAGCCCAGGAGCTTCCGGAAGCAGGAGCATCGACAGTGGGGACCGGCCAGGCCAAAAGCGCTTCCGTACACAGATGACTAATCTCCAGCTGAAGGTGCTCAAGTCTTGTTTCAATGATTACAGGACTCCCACTATGCTGGAGTGTGAAGTACTTGGCAACGAAATTGGACTTCCAAAGAGAGTGGTTCAGGTGTGGTTTCAGAATGCCCGTGCCAAGGAGAAGAAAGCCAAGCTGAGCATGGCTAAGCACTTTGGTATAAACCAGACATCTTATGAGGGACCCAGAACAGAATGCACTTTGTGTGGTATCAAATACAGTGCCAGGCTTTCAGTTCGGGATCACATCTTTTCTCAGCAGCACATTTCTAAGGTGAAGGACACTATCGGCAGTCAACTGGACAAGGAGAAGGAGTATTTCGACCCCGCCACTGTCCGGCAGCTGATGGCTCAGCAGGAGATGGATCGCATAAAGAAAGCCAACGAAGTCCTAGGACTAGCACAGCAGCAAGCCATGCAGCAGCAAGGGATGTTTGACAGCCCTGCCCTGCAGGCCCTAAACCTTTCATCCGCCTACTCCTCCCTACAGGGGATCCCTCCGGTCCTCCTGCCTGGGGTAGGCAGCCCTTCTTTACCGGGATTTACTTCATCAAACACAGGTATGTCCTTGCCCGGTGACACGCTTCCAAACACCGTGTTGACAACATAACCTTCTACTCACTCTCATTGTTTGCTCTAAAAGTCCGTTTTAATATTATCGTGTGATATTACATGCAGAAGACCTCCAGTACATACGTGTATCTGCTCCTACAAACTTTTTGCTCATCCGCTGCAACGAACGGGCTAACTGTTAATAAAACGGGTTGTATATACTCACCGGATAATTTTATCGTGATGTGTACGGTGCTACAGAATCTGCGAGGTGCACAGCTGTTTGTATATTTGGGATCATAAGTGTCTCTCTTTCTCTTTACTGTTTTCAGCTTTAACGCCTCCAAAGCCACCGAACCTCCTGAACATGCCCGGTAACAGTGTCCCTTCACCCAGCCTCCCCAGTTCTGGACTGCCCAACAAAACCCCATCCTCTTCCTCTTTAGCTTCAGCCAGTCCAGTGCCAACCAGTAACTCCACTGCTCAGTCTACCCCCACCTCCACCCCGACCCCGACCTCCACTTCCGCAGCAACCCAGTTAGGCCCACGACCGGAACCCCCCAAAGAACGTGACGTCGAGAGGCCCAAGGAGAAGGAGAAGCCAAAAGATAGGACAGAGAAGGCATCCGCTCCATCTTCAACCGGGGTCACGCCAGCACCTTCCACCTCTGCTGCAAGTGCCAAGAAGGATAAGCCAGACACTGCCGTTCCTGCCACCTCGATGCCAACACCTGGTATGGAATACGTAGTCGATCCAGCCCAGCTCCAGGCCCTGCAGGCTGCTCTTGGATCAGACCCGACAGCTCTGCTAACCAGCCAGTTTCTTCCCTACTTCATGCCCGGCTTCTCGCCTTACTACACCCCGCAGATACCGGGAGCTCTTCAAGGCGGCTACTTGCAACCAATGTACAGCATGGAAAGCCTGTTCCCGTACAGTCCGGCTCTATCGCAAGCTCTGATGGGGTTGTCCCCGGGCTCCCTGCTTCAACACTACCAGCAATATCAGCAGAGTCTGCAGGAGGCGCTACAACAGCAGCAGCGACATCTTCAGCAGCAGCAACAGAAGCTGCAGCTGCCCAAAGCAAGCCAAAACCCAGTTTCCTACCAAACTCCGGGAACTTCAGAGCGTAAAGAAACTGCCAAAGACGGAACGAAGGCCGAGGAGCAAAAAGAGGCCAACTCCTCCGCCTCTCACAAGAACCCCTCCTCCGAGCAGCAAGAGATGAACAGCAAAGGTATGGACCCTTTTCTCGACCAGTACATCATCCCGAAGGCGCCGTGCCGGCTGGCGTGCCGTAAGTGTCAAGCTGTGTTTAACAACGAAGAGGCAGCCGTCGGCCACCTCAAATCCATATGCTTTTTTGGTCAGTCCGTGGCGAACCTGCAAGAGCTGCTTCTTCGGATCCCCAACAGCGGGAGCGCCGTAGAGGGCAGCCTGTACGACTGCCTGGCCTGCGAAACCACCCTGGACGGTGATAAAGCATTGAGTCAACATCTGGAGTCAGCCCCGCACAAACACAGAACAATCAAGCGATCAGCCAGAAATGCCAAAGAGCACGCGACTTGTTTATTACCTCACTCTTCAGCCTGCTTCCCCAGTCCTAACACCACATCTACCTCGCAGTCTGCCGCCCACTCCAGCAACAGCCCCCCGCCCCTGCCAATGGCATCCATCGCTATCACATCCTCCTGCGCGTCCTCCTCCTCCTCGTGCTCTGCCGCCTCGTCCACGGCCGCCGCCCCGCACGCCGCCGGCAAACCATGGTCCCCGGCCCCTTTCTCCAGAGCTTTACCCGGGAAGCCGAACCCCGCGTCCTCTCTGACCGCTTCTTCTTTTCCTCTGGTTTCCTCACCTTCAACGGTTACCTCAAGTTCATTGAGCACCTCAGGGGTTCAGGCCTCCATACCAACAGACGTCTTTACTGACGAGTCTGACTCGGAGAGCAGTCAGAAGTCAGCTGGCAGGTTGGGCTGCGTGGCCGAGGAGCCGCCGCAACCGCCCGGCTGTGTCAAAGACACGAGTAGTTGTAGTAGTAATCTCGGTAGTGTAGGAACAGACTCCATCAGATTGTAAACAAGCTTTCAACAATGGACAATGTTTAAAAAAACAAAAAAAAAAAAAACAGAAAACAAAAAAAAAAACCACCACCACCACCACAAAATAAACTTGTCAAAAATGTTGAAAAATACACGAACCAGTTTTGGACGACAAGATGTGTAAAGACCTAACTGCAATTCCAAAGCTTGTAACCAAAAATTAAATGTTAGTGGATTGTTTTCCCATATTAATATGCTGGTTTTCGTTTCAACTCGACTATATACGTGTATATATACCGAAGAAAGATCACTGCAGTTACATTCTGGACACTGAGGGTGGATTTCTGTACAGCGATGGACTGCCTCGATGGTTCAAGTAGCCCCGTCTCCCCTTCCTTCCACACACGACAAGTCAGACCTGCATCCGCAGCGCGGTTCCCACGGTAACAGCACAGTGTCACACAGCCAGTATGTACTGTATGGGAGAATAATCTTACAGTTACACTTTTCTTGCTTATATATAAGTGTTCAGATACCAATGGCTTGCTAAAATTAATAATGTAATGTCTGTTTTATTCTCAGGTCAACAGCTCGCAGACTTTTTTTCTCTCTGTTACAGAAATTTCTTTTGTGCTTTTCTTTTGTTTCCTAACAAACTAAAGTTTTTTTCTTAAACCATTGATTTTAACAAGCAGAAAGTCTTGCAATTAGTAAAAATATTAAATGACAGCATCTGGGAAGTCAAACGTGTAGGTAGTTACACATCAAATTGCTTTAAAAAAATCCTCCCTTTGTACATGAAGAGCACTGCATAATTTGTCGGTGGGGGATTTGTTTTATTTTAAGAATGGGGGGAAAAAACTTTCTGTATTTGATAGTTATGAACATTTTTGGTGTTAATTAGATTGTTGCATTGGAAATTAATTTAAACAGTAATGGTAGACTGAAAAAAATCTGTGTACATTTTAGCTTTTGTATCGTCTGATGTAAAGGAGCTTCATTTGATGTTGTCTTGGTCATTCCGATAGACTAGATTAAGGGACAGTGACCGATCGAGTATTTCTGTCTTGTCCTCGGCTTCTTGGCTTTCGTTCACCTAAGGTACCGTTTTTTTTTTTTTTTTTTTTTTTAAAACAACTCGGTGGTATTGAGTTTTTTGAAAAAGAAAAAAATGTTGGGGGTTGAACGTGACGAGATATTCATTTTTTGTGTTACCTTCGTGCACTTAACACTGTCTGACTTTGTTCCCGTCGCTCTCCTCTGTGTTTGTAGAATTGGAGTTGGTGGCAACTTCTCTCACCCTACAAACCAGGTCCTTTCTTCTCCGTGTAGTGTGGCTGCAGTCTGTTTTCTGAGTTACTCCTCATTTGAACTTTTGTCATAGATAAAATGAAAGAATAATAATATTAATAATAATTCTCACGCTTTAAACAAAAAGGAAATCCAAAGACAAAGTACTTTCGCCATTGGTGCATAGAGATGAAAGAGGCTTCTTTATTCTTGAGAATTTGTGGCTGTTTTTAAAGACAACAGTTTTAAAATAAAGCAGTATGCGTCAGAGTTGCTGATTTCGCTTCTGTGCAAGCAGACAGGTGGCTTTACACGTAAAAAAAAAAAAAAAAATAACAAGTATACCAAAAACCAAAAAAGGGCCCTTGTCCTTGCATTGTGGAGTAGCACCATAATAGAGCCATTGCAGTTTGTAAGATAGACTAAAAACTCTTTCTTTAACTTTGTCACACACAAGAATATTTTTTTTAAAGAAAAAAATGTATAAGGTCTGGTGTTTGGGGGCATAAGTTTTGCTGCTAATGTAGTTTTGGGAAGAAAAAAAAAACCTAAATGCATGCTCTTTTTTGCTTCTGGCTAAGCTTTAACAAACACAGAAACAATAAACCCCTTTTTTCCTTCCTCTTCACTATTCTTTTTGTTTTGTCTTGTAAAAACGGAACTTTGAAGACTGTGAATACGCGTTCCAAAGGACAGTTTGGATTACCTTTCTTCCCCCCCCCCCCCCCCCCCCCCCCCCCCCCCCCCCCCCCCCCCCCCCCCCCCCCTCCCCCCCCCCCC
>UFQX01000572.1:115860-190705 GCA_900497675.1 Arapaima gigas | reverse complement strand
CCCCCCCCCCCCCCCATGTGTTTTGTTTTGAACAGACCAATGTTGAAAGCCAATGATATATATAATGTTTGTACAGAATGGTGCATTCCAAATACTACATTGGATTGTTTGTTTGTTTGTTTGTTTGTTTGTTTTTTTAAAGCAAGGACTGATTATTTTTATTTGAGGATGTTTTTCTTGTTTTTGTTACATTTTCTGTTGGTGACAAAGCTGTTGTGTAAAGTTGGTTGCAAAGCTAATGGACTCTGATTTTCCTCTGGGGACAATATGAGAATCTCAAACCGCAGAGTTTGTTTTCCACTTGAAGAAAAATATGTAATAATTGCCACCAAAAAAAAAAAATTGTACATAGCACACATTGGTACGTCTGTCGCCTGTTTCACAGTTGTGGTTGTACGCCTCGCAACTTCCACAAAGTCACTAAAGGACAAAAATGTTGTGCAAATAAGTGTACAGGGGGTGGTCTCCCTGGCTCATTTCGAATGCTGGTACAACACTAAGTCATTTCACGAATCCTGCACAGCCTTTCGGTCGTAGATTCCGGGGGGGACGTTTTCATTCCAAAGCATTAAACTAGCAGAAAATGGAGGTTTGCCCCTGTGGTCGTTTCCAAAAAGGTAGTCCAGCCCCAGTCAGTTGCAGTCCGTTTGTTTTCGTTTGCTAAATACCCCGACAGAGGTAGAGGTTTATTTAAAAGAAGGCATGTGGGACATTTGCGTGCGACAACGTCTGTGCCGCGTGTGAACCGTTCCCGCGATTTTCAGTGGGAATGGGGTCGAGGGAGCATCATGTCTTGCGAGGCAACGTGACCCGTGTCAACGCTTCCGTAAGCCAGAGATACGGCATTCTGTACAGGATTGCTTTGGCGCTTACGCTCCGCTCGAGTCCTCTGCTCTAAAGCATTGTTTATATTATAATTTTAATGAATTCTAATGTTGTATATTTTATTCTTGACCGCTCTTGCTTTAATGTGGTGGTAATAATTTGGTTGACTGAGATGTCAGTCACAAGTTTCCATATAACTGTTGTTTTCTTTCTTTTGTATATTTTTTGCATAATATAAATTAACATTTAACTCTTGCTTTAATACTGAGTATCTGAAATTTTTCTGTTTAAACTTTATGGTATTGACACGGCCACTTTATGCTGTATTAATATTTTTGTCTGTTTTTGACCCCGTTTTTGATTCTTTCTTTTCGGAAAGTAAGTGTGTGTTCTGGGCCCTTTTTGTAGACGACTAAACTGCATGGAGTGTGTGTGTGTGTGTGTGTGTGTGTGTGTGTGTGTTAGGCAACATCTGTCTGCCCCTTTTTTTTTTTTTTTTACACACACGTCCTGTACTGAACTGCAAAACTAAAGTAATCATTTTGACAGTAAAAATAATTAACATTAACAAAGCACTGACCAGTTGTTTTTTTATTATTTTAAATATATGAATGTGGCCAAAGCTTTATGCAGTTAAGAAAAATAAGGAAATAAGGTGGTGCCCCTCCTAAGTGTGTGTTTTATTGCGTTATGAAATACAGGATGGCTTCAGACATTTTAAAGAGGTGTCAACTGTTGTTCTACTTGACTTTAATGGATATTTTGCAAAGAAGTGAAAACAACATATTGCTGTGGAGGTAATCTTTTTTCCCACTGTGAAATAAACATGTATACAGATATAGGTATATATTTAAAACAAGACATGGATTTTTTTGCTTGAAAAATAAAGGAAACCGAAGACAAGAACTCTGGGAAATCTCTGAAGACTGAGGCCAATAGGAAGGCTGTGTGAGCAGCCAGGATGGGGTGTGGGAGCCAACAGCAAGCTTCAGCAGCTCTGGTCAAGTCACCGTTTACTGGGAACGGACTCGGAAAGCCGGGGCGACGCGGCCGTGAACAGGAAGTAAGACGTTGACAAGCTGAATTCAGCTCAACTTCCGCTCACAGACCTCAGGCTGCTGTGTGTTGTCCCTCCAACAGGAGTCCACACTGCAGCACCCACCCACCCACCCCCGGTCATCCGCTAGCATCGCGTACCCGTCCTGTCGCGTCTCCACCTCCATCTGTGGTCCGCAAAGGGACCTCAACAAAGCAGTTGGAAAACAAGCAGGGCAACCAAAATGACAAACCAAACAACAAGCCAACCAAATGAACTGTTTGCTCCATTTCAAAGATGAACTGTCAGATGGAGCCCCTGACCTTTCTGTGACTCCTGCTGCCACAATGTTTTACTGCGTTTTCTTTTTTTATTTTATTTTAATTTTTGTTTGTAATTACTCCTTTGGGCCTCACAAAGATGGCTCTTTGGCTCCAGTTAGCCCAACTGAGGGTAGAAAAACAGCCTTGCAATGTACAAAAAAGAGCAAGTTAAACCAAAAATGTTGTTCTTGATGTCTTTTCTATACTGTAGTCTTGTTAGTTTTTTTGTTACTGTAATTATGATGAAAATTTCCAAACTACCAAATGACATGGAGACTAACATACAAAAACCACATGGAACTTTTAATGAAAACTTTTGTCACAGAAACCTCGTTGTCCTAGTTAAGTTGATTGTAGATGGTAATTGAATATACTACTTTGAAAATATTTCATCAAGTATGTTTCTTGCTCATTGTGATACATTAAAAATTTATGAGCAAAAATACATGGGCTCCTGTGAATTGCTTCTTTTCTTTATTTTTGAAAAGCATTTGAACGAGACCAGTATGATTAATCCGGATGTTTCCACAACCATACATGCACAATTATAACACTTGAACAGAATGTAACATGACCAGGGCTCTTTTGTTTTTTTTTTTTTTTTTTTTTTACTGAAAAAGGCACATGTTTATAAGAGAACGTGATAAAAACCAGGTCGTGGGCTCGAGAATGGATACTGATGTCCACGTTGCCTGCCTGCTGTTAATTAAAATAAAAAATCTTTTTGCAGCTTGAGCTTAAAATTATATTTCAGTGTCTGTGGCTGCAGTTTTTTTTGTAATGTTGGAGAAACTTTATAAATATGATGTGTGAAAGGTGATCCCTTTCTGCATATTACTTGTGTTATTTTTATGCTGCTTAGTCACATTTGGTGAAATAAATGTAGTGCTAATGAAGATATTTCACTGCTTCATACTAAAAATAAAGAATCTTATTTAATTAATCTATCTCAGATGTTGATATGGTTGTTTGGTTTATATCCCTTGGCAAATTGTTCTTTTAAGGCTTATTGCACCAATGTGATGGTTGGACTCTTATGATTGTCTGTTTCTCCAGCGTATTGTCCTTAAGCCCTTGGTATTAAAGCTTATTGGAGAAGATGCATTAGAACATGAGAAGTGGATGTTGGACTAATTGAAGCTGATGAAGAAGGAAACAACAGACGTGGAAGTGAATTACGCTCTTAACTAATTCGTTTTGACTTGTGTAGGAAATTCAGCGAAACGTTTGTGCAGAATTACGGTGTAATGCGGGGTGCAGCCAGCGGACCACCTCCCGGGACGCTGCCGTTCCCGCGTGGCGCCTGCCTGCGTGATTCGTGCGGGGAGGGGGAACCACGCGGCTCATCGCCACTGTTTTGCCATTTAGATTTAGTCCGTAAGTCATGCGAGTCCCGTCGGACAGGCGGACCCCACGGAGAGTGACGCCCCGCTTGTGGTCAAGTGGAAAAGCGAATGTATTTATTACTCTTAAATGACTGATCTGTGCAGCGCGGTGTGAGTATCGCGTGTGCGGCGTCTTACTCATTTGTACGTTTTTATTAGCGCGTATTTAGTGGCTACGGGCTCTTTTTGTCGAACACCTGCGCGAGAAACCACGCACCAGCCGGAAGTGACGTTTATGCAATATATTCGCGTGCATGCGCGCGCGCACGTGAGAGAGAGAGAGAGAGAGAGAGAGAGAGAGAGAGAGGGGGGAGAGAGAGAGAGAGAGAGAGAGAGAGAGAGAGAGAGAGAGAGAGAGAGAGAGAGAGAGAGAGAGAGAGAGAGAGAGAGAGAGAGAGAGAGAGAGAGAGAGAGAGAGAGAGAGAGAGAGAGAGAGAGAGAGAGAGAGAGAGAGAGAGAGAGAGAGAGAGAGAGAGAGAGAGAGAGAGAGAGAGAGAGAGAGAGAGAGAGAGAGAGAGAGAGAGAGAGAGAGAGAGAGAGAGAGAGAGAGAGAGAGAGAGAGAGAGAGAGAGAGAGAGAGAGAGAGAGAGAGAGAGAGAGAGAGAGAGAGAGAGAGAGAGAGAGAGAGAGAGAGAGAGAGAGAGAGAGAGAGAGAGAGAGAGAGAGAGAGAGAGAGAGAGAGAGAGAGAGAGAGAGAGAGAGAGAGAGAGAGAGAGAGAGAGAGAGAGAGAGAGAGAGAGAGAGAGAGAGAGAGAGAGAGAGAGAGAGAGAGAGAGAGAGAGAGAGAGAGAGAGAGAGAGAGAGAGAGAGAGAGAGAGAGAGAGAGAGAGAGAGAGAGAGAGAGAGAGAGAGAGAGAGAGAGAGAGAGAGAGAGAGAGAGAGAGAGAGAGAGAGAGAGAGAGAGAGAGAGAGAGAGAGAGAGAGGGGGGGGGGAGAAAACACTTGTGCGTCTGGTGTGAGTAGCTTGTGTTCTGTGTGGGGGGAGAAAAAGCAAAACTTCCATATTTTAGTTACAATGGCTAGAAAAACACAAATTCAAGGGCATTGTGCATTTCTTTTGACAACTAGGGACGAGACAGAATGTGTTTTTTTTGTTGTTTTTTTTTTAAGGGTATAAAGGGGACTGGGGTCACCCCCCCCCCCCCCCCCCCCCCCTTTCACGGGAAACATTATTTAACTTTTGTTCCCCCCCCCCCCCTCCCCTCAGTATGTAAATAAACCTACGTTGCAGGTATGGGCTCCGAGANCCCCCCCCCCCCCCCCCCCCCCCCACTGTTGAGGTCAGCGGGCCTGAATCGCAGTGTTATCGATGCACAGCCTCGTCTTTGGACGTTCACGTCCATAAGGGGTTTTGCTCTTACTGCCGGGTCCCCTTTTCTGAGCGCCTTCCTCACTGTGTGAATTTGTTTTACTCTGTTAAGCAAGAGGCAGAAAATCCTCATGACTTCACATTGGACTTCCACCTGCGTGTTTCATCTGTCCCACCAGTCCCCCTGCGTGTTGTCACTTGTTCAGCTGGTAACTTCAAATGTATGTGGATATTTACTTGTCCAAGGTCACCCCCTCGGCGCACCACTTTTGTGTGTAAAAAAAAAAAAAATCGTTTAAATGCATTCAAAAGAAAAGACTAGCACTGTAATCCAAAGCATTATTAAATTTATTTTCAGCCTTAGGACCTTTAGCTCTTACCTCACGTGGCTGACTTGTAGTTTGGCAAAGTAATTTCTTTAAACAATTAAGTGGTTGTACTGTATAAAAAACAGTGCAGTAGGTTAAGAATGTATACAGAAAACGGTTCTCTTCCTGGGAAATATTTCGGTTTTTAAAAAAGTAAATGTACGACAGCAGCAAGAGACTTGCTGGGGCTTTCTTTGGACCCCGCAGGGACGTGTGTTCGAGCGCTTCCTTGTGGCCCCGCTTCTCAGCAGGCTCGGGCCGTTTCTCGCCCCCTTCCTCCGAGCAGGATGCAGACGCAGGGCGGGAGCCAGATACAGCGGCCACGCTGAGCCAGTTAACACGCTGCGGTACATCCCGAATGAATTAAGTTGGCTCTAATCGGATCAGAGGAGAGAGTCGGGCCGTTTCCTACGCGCCCACTGGCAGATGGCACCCGTGCTCAGGCTTTGCATTGTGCCAGGCCTGGCCTCAGTCACCCAGTGTGAAATTGGTTTAGCATCTGACTGTAATGTTGGCCTTTGGTGGGGAAGAGCTTGTGCTCCGCAGCCCCCGTGGCCCAGAGGGTGAAGGCCGTGCTCGGGCGGAGTCGCCCAACCACGTTAATGTCCCTCTGCCTTCCCCGTGCGACAGGACACTTCTCCAGCACCGATCCTCCCGACCGCCACCTCCGTTTTATGTCTGTACGTTTATTATCCTAATGCTAATGGTTGCTCACAGTCGTACTTATGTATTTTGAACCAGTTTCACTTGGCTCCAGCTATATGGTACAGTCACCAGTACCTTTTTGTACCTAAACAAATTGCATTGGAGTCAATAAACTTCTTCTCACATATATCATAAAGTCTCAATGTTGACTAAAAGAAACTGTGTCCTTTAAGTGGGGAAGTTAAAATGAAGTGTCGTGGTTGTCACTGTGGATCGGGAATGGCCGCCGAAATGCTGGCGCGGCCAGCCACATGCCGGACTGCGCATGAGTTTTGATTTTACTTATTGAAAGTTAAAACAAGAATTCCCCCCTGGGCTCTGCCATTGTTGTCTGTAATATTTGGTGTCGTGGGGTAAGTTGTGCTTGAGTTGTGAGAACAAAGTTATTCAGTCTCATTTTTAAGGATACGTTATGCATACCCACGTGAACTGTCTCCATGGCAGAATGAAGAACAATAAAGCACTCTGCTTCAGCTTGTTTAATGCTTCTACATAGATATTTTTGTAATTTCCACCTCTGCTGTTGTTTAGATATTTAAATTAGTTTATGATTCTATTTATAGTATGTGTTTGTTTTTTTTCTATCTTATTTACAGCTTCTGTGTGCTATGGTTAGGCCTCGTAATTGGCAGTAATCTCAAGTTGGGCAGTTTCGTCACACAGAAGTTACAAAGCAAAACTGAGTAGAACTGTACTTTACAGCACTGTTGGACTGTAATTGCTGTATAACTTGAAAGTGCCAGTCAGTGTCTTCCGTGACTTTAAAGTATGCTGTGTAAGCCATTTGAAGTTCTATTTAAAACATCGCTTTAAAGAACAAAAATGTTGAGGGGGGGGGTGTTGCTTGTTAATACTCAGAAGAGAATACTGTCGTACCCCAAGATGTGCCCATTTGAGTTACCGGACTTCAGCTTTGCTGAGAGTTTCACTTAATAACCTTAATTTGACTTTTGCTGCGCTTCTTTGCGTTTACAAGAACCAAGTTTAGATTTCACATGCTTTCTGAAAGCTGAGCAGTGCCACACGTTTACATTTATTCATTTAGCAGATGCTTTTGTCCAAAGCAACATACTATGCAATGATTACTATGCAGTATTTTGCTGACACCTTTTTCCAGATAACTCGCAGTGCTATATACACTAAACTGTTTAGTCATTCACTCATTAATACAGCAGAGCAACGTAACACATTCTCTCTCACACGTACATTAGGGGTCATTTAGAATGACGCATTCACGTGAAATGCATCTTTGGACCGGAGAGGTAGATGTGGAGGCGGACATTAATACGTGTTTATTTGCTATATATTGCTGGCTTTTGTTTTTTTATTTGCACAAATAATTGCAGTCTATTTTTAAAAACATGTTTGGTATATGTTTTATATAAGCACAAGTTTATTGTAGTATATCCCATATGGTTAATGTGGTGACAGGGTAAAACAAGGTTTTTGGCTGTGTGTTTGCAGCAGACAAATGTAACACACATTCACACACTGCAAGCAATTTAAGATGCACTAACACCCAGGAAGGTATGAAAACGTTTACCATTGAACCTACTGGTAATCATGACTTTCCGTTGCGGAAGCTCACGTTGCCAAAGGTTTTTCAAGAAGGCGTCACTTTTCTGGCCACGGAAGACTGGGCTGGGTGGATGTGACAGCAGAAAGGTTTTTGATCCTGGATGCTAAAACTCTGGGCTTGAATGGAGGACTGAGACTTCAATGAACAGGCAACTCTTTCCCAAATATAATCCTGTTGTTTTTTTGTCCTGCTGCATAGTTTGCTGAAAGAGTTGAAATAATTGCATAAAGGCTGCCAATAAGCGATGACTCTGTAAAGAAGCTCATTTGTGGCATCTTTCAAACTTTACTTTGTTGAAATTATTCACAAAAAAGCCATTTTTGGCTGAGGCAGAGATGCTGGGAACATCAGCTACAGGAAATGGAATTCCAAAGGCAGCTCCCTATTACTTTGCAGGTTAGGCTGTGGGCAGAAGGGAAGAGAGCTGCAGTATTAACTGATCGAGTGGTTAATATTTCATCTTTGTGTCTCCTGTGCCCTCGAAGCCACTGAAGGCCTCTGATAAAGTAAATATTGACTTGAGCGCGTAGATTTCAAGGCTCAGATCTGCCAGTTTGGCTGTGCAACACTTGCTGTGAGCAGCAGTTTTGACAAAAGATTTGCTAATAAAATATCAAAGTCATGCTGTTTAATGAGAATATAATTGCTTTTGAAAATAGCTTTCAAAAAATGTTTTGCCACATTAAGTTGTAAAATAAGTTAGTTTTGTACCTTATTTACTTTTATTAAACTTGCAGTGTCTGAGCCTGTGTCTGCAGTTTTAATATGACAAAAGAAGGGAATTATGAGTAAGTACAGTTTTTTTTGGTTTATTATGTATAGGTGCATTGTAGTTATATCTTTTGGTATGTGTATCTTGTCTGAGAGGATTTATCTTCAACTTCTCATGTTTGTTAAACCCTTTTTCTTCTTTGGTCTCCAGCTGAAGAGCTTCTGGCAAGTCATTTGTTTTAAGAAACTTCCTGCACGTGCACAGATTTACAAGGGTGGATCACAACCAGCGTGGTACCCCAAGGTGAGCACGCACCAAAGTTACTGCAGCCCCGAGTCACACGGCTCCAGGATTGCGGTCGGTGCCATTAGTGTTGCTTTAGTACACACGTGTACGCCCTCACACACACGTACGCAAGGAGAAGCAGGACAATAAAATCAAGGTCACTGCACATTCATTTTAATAAACTTGGGAGCTGTTTGAAATTAATAAGGCCACATATTTGAATAATGCCAAGGTTATCTGTTCTGTATAACAAATGTTGCATTGTCTCTCACTCACACACACACACTCACACACACACACACACAGACTCTTTATCTCCTTCTGTCTCTTCCTCTCTTGATCTATCAATTTTTGACCAAACATCCCTTCTTGACTACTGTAACAAGGTATGATGTATTGAGCTTCAGCAGTTGCCATGGAGACCAAAATCCCCTGTTACTTGTCATTAGAGCACAAACAAGCGCTGGCATCTAATGTAATTTCAGCTGACACGAGGGAGATGGATCCGCGCAGCCGCTCTTCCCACAAATAGATTGGCTCTTCCGTACATGTTAATTTAGCCTTTCTATTGCTGATGTTTTCTTAGCATAGTTATCTTCCCTTACGCTCTCCTCTTAAGTGGCTCGAGGTGGAAAGGCCAGCAAAACAGTCCAACACCTTGCACCAATTCTCAGTTCCAGCAACCTTGATCTCGTCTGTTCACGTTCTTCTTTCTCTGCGCTTTGGTTGTCTGACAAATAGATGTACACCATTTTTCAAAGTCCAAGATGAAAAGGGTCTATGTAAAATCTGGAAATTATGGTCTAAACGTATACTTATAATCACTGTAGGCTTGTAATTTCTGTTGTTCTATTTATACGTTTCATGTTGTTACTGCTGTGCATGTGTCTGTGTGATTTTTATTTTCTCCTTTTCCATTATTTTCCCCCAGTTACCATGTCGTGGGCTGGTAAAGAACCGATGCTACTGTTACCTTTGCTCTGTCGCAGTGAGCCGGTTCTGCTGTTGACCAAGGGCTGCACTGGTTCACGCAGGCTGCGGTCTGAAGGAGCCCCTGCTCTGTGCACGCAGTTAAGGTGACCTACGAGTTGCCGTAATGGAGAGGACATGGCTGTAAACATTAGGTTGTCATGGGACAGCTGCCTGGGCAAGGAAACAAACACACACAGCGTGAATGAAAAATTTTTCTTTTACTCACTGGTAAAGCATCCGGAGCTTACATATATATATGCACACCTTTATGTTCAAATTTTTATCTTGCACATCATTTCACTTATAGAATAACTACATATGTAGCCATAGCTTTTGAGTATGTTCATGTAGATCAAGTTGCGTCTTTTGGGTTTGTTTACAGTGCATCATTCAGCAATGATGCCCAGATATTTCTCTAATAAATCATTGGTATCTGCTGAGATACAGGATTGTTCAGAAGTTTTTTTTCTTCACTTCTGCTGTGGACAAAGTCCAGCGGGGACTTCTATACACCTGAAACAGCTCGTACCCTAGGCCCTTATTCAAGCATCCGTCTCTACCGCATACAAGAGAATAACTGCATCATCCTGTTTTCCGCTGTGGGTTTACAGAGAAACAGGAGACTAATAACACAGGTTCAAGAGCTTACAGATGGTTTTCAAATAATTTTTTAAAAATGATTAAAAATATTTTCAATAAATCTTTTTTTTTTCCCCAGTGAAAATGTACAAAAAATATGATGCTGTTTCCAGATTTGCAGCAAACTCAATATCTAAGTGAGCATTCTATGTTTGAAAGGCAGTGATTCCTTTCAGATAGTTTCCTCTGGTCTCAGGAGTCGCCATGTGCACTGATGCTCTTAAACGTGCACTGCGGTGACACACCAGAACCTTCTTTACACTGACCTGTTTGACATTGCTCGGTATTTGTAACTGATTTGTTTTCCTAAAGCTAATAAAAGGTGTTATTTTGCTCTCAGTTTGAGGTGTTTCCAAGAACCGAGTCCATCATGGAGCTCGGGGGGTCTAAATAGTTTTGTCCGTTTGCAGACAAAGCGAGCCTGGAAGACACGGACGTGCTGCGGATGTCCTGGCACCTTTCCCGTACCCACTCCAAGTTGCTCTGGTTTTCTGTTAGCTGCTAAACGGAGATCCCATGTTCTTGCAATGAAAAGTGACAGCGAATTGACCAAGGCATCGGAAATCAATGGAAAGTAAATGTGCTCCTTAAGCACATGAGAACAGCAGAAAGTACCTCTTTGTTTCCCCTCTCTGTTGTCTTTCGTCTTCGTTTATCCCCATATCCCTTGTCCTCGACAAGGAGCACTTCAGGCAAGTGAAGATATTTAAGAATATGCCTGTATTTGCTTGTTATTCAGAGTTCCCTGCTCTTGTGTGTCAGATGCCTTATTACCTTTTCATTGTTTAAATATATTTTGTTAGCGCTTTCTTTTTTTGCTGCTAGTTGGGGTTTTTGAAATGTTAGCTTTAAATAAAAGTTTTGTTGTTTTGTGTGCCTCGCCGTTTAAGCATCTGAATGTTCATCTGTGTTTGAACAAAGGAACGTGTTTTCATGTATGCATGTGCACACTTTGTTGTATTTATATGTGGCTTTTTCCACTGCATGTATTGCAGGTAAGAGGGGTGCTGAACTGGGTGCTACCGCTCAGAATAAAGGGGGGGGGATCTGACAAGCGATGCAGACATTCACGTTGGACTGCTTGAGGTAACCTTGATGAAGGTTTCAGTCCTTTTTTTAAAAAAGCTGTTAAGATGCTGTACGTAAAATGAAAATTCTTATATTTTGAGTAAATACGTTTTCCCCTTGGTGCTCAGTCTGACGTACAACATAGCGTTTCCTTTATAGAAAGGAAATTTCTCATCCTGATGATCAGTCTGGGATGACGCCTCACATTGGCAGCATCCGGAACTGTTTTAGGGTTCTGGTCGCAGTAGAAATTGCTGCTCCTGAGAAGGTTGAAAGCTCCATCCATCATTGTATGGGCTCCTCCTCTCAGCTTCCTTCCAAAGTGCGAAAAGCACTTCCATGGTCAACATCATAGCAGAAATGATCTGATCTCCTACTACTTATGAGACCACACATGGTCAGTAATGCATCTTCTCCTCTCATTAAACTGAACACAGCAGGATTCCAGATCAGCGCTGTTTTTATGTGACCTCTCCAGAAAAAGCAATACTGCATGCTGGGCCAAAAATGCAGCTGCATAATAATCAGCTAGATCATGTTTTCAGAATATTAAAAAACATAATCTGAACAATATAATTTCCAAAAAATCTAAATGCTTTAATGTCAAGTTGATAATCACATATAACTAATCAGATTTACATGCACTATTTTAATGTTTCATCTTGCAACACAAAGTGATATAAATTACCAATGAGGGATGAATATATTGTATATTTGTCCCTATTTTGCATTCATATAAAGAAGAAGACTGTGTTTCTGTTTACTTTATCTGAAGTAGTGTGTAGTGTTCAGAATAGTGTGTATGGAGCATTATTCAAAGGAAGTAAGGAATCGTACTCAATGTAACGCTGTCGATTTAGCACAATTGACAGTTCATCTGCTGTAGCTCAACTGAATGAAACGCAGACATTTTAACCTACAAAAATCTCGGACAGACCACTGGTCAGTTCCGCCTAGACACACTTAACTAGTGTGATCAGGCATCTGGACAAAAAACGGTCATGGAATTCAGTCTCGAAAGTCGGCATCTTTGCTTTGCTCGTGAAACGGCAGTTATTCAGTGTTTGCAGCCATTTATGTGACAACAAAATAATCGGTGTGTTTGAGGGAGAAAGAATCGCTCTTGAGCAGCACGTGGCTCTGTGTGTTAACGCTAAAAGAGCAGTTTAGAGTTCTCTGAATGGTGGTTTTTGTAGGTAGCACTGCAGTACTTTCTGTATTTACTCACTTATGTAATATGTAATGCTCCTTACAGGTTTAAAAGACTCTTCTTAAAACTGACAACTGTGAGCAGATGAGGGTGATGCTCTCAGATCAATAACGTTGTAGAGAAATCCTTTCTCTTTTACCACCACCAGTGCTGGGAGTTCATCTCCCTGTTAGCTGCTTATCCACGTGGGCCAACAATTGCAATAAGAAGGGGAAAAGTGTCAGTATGAGTTCTGCAAACATCAGGTTAAAAAAAAAAAAAAAACACTAAGCTTAATTTTTAAGAACTTTTGAAATAATCATTCTATACTGCATATTGAAATTTTAGTTGTTGGATATAAAGGCATTTTACTGTTATGTTTTGTTAGACGCACTATTGGTTTTATAAGACATTTGCATTTTTTAATGATGAAAGTAGGGACTGCTAAGAAAAAAAGGACAAGTCACAAAGTTAAAACAAACATTACTCTGAACTGGAATGAGCAAGAAACAACTTGGAGAACTACGTCTAATGAAAATATGTTAACTTGCTGCTTGGCTGACACTTCTATTCAAAGTAACTTGCGTCACTTGACGCTTTCGTACGGCAGGTGGAATAGTGAAAGCCACCTTGTGCTCAAAGGACTTGGGTTTAAATATACCTGCTGCTGACCAAGGGACTTACCCTGAATTGATATTTAAAATTGCCCAGCTATATAAATGGGTAAACAGCGTAACTATACATCATGCTGGATAAGTGTCCACTAAATAAGTAAATGTCCTGCACACGTATACAAATGGATATCTTTATTGGAGCATTTTGGGGCAAGTACTTTTCTGAAGTCCTGATTTTAAAATGCGCAAATTTCAGGTCGTATACGTTTAAGTCGGAAATAAAAATCCCCACCCACGATGCTTTCGTCTGCACTACTCTGTGCCCTGAACCATGCTGACCTGAAGCACATGGTGCCATAAACAGTGGTGAAACTGCAGCTCAGAAAGGGTTAAAACCATTGTGCTGGGATACCGGGGCTGCTCCTGAGATGGAGGAAAAAGAAGCAGAAATAATATTTCAAGTATGATTAGTTCATCTGCAGGGCACCTTGTGCGACTGGGGGGAGGGGACATAGTGCACAGTGAGCAGTAAATTACATCTAGCTTTTGAATGATTTCTGCAGATCCCATTACAACAGTGGGCAGGGGAGGCAGCTGGGGGGGGGTTTGGGTGTTGGTGAGAGGGAGCCGCAGATACAGAAAAGCAGCAGGACAATTGAAATCCTGTATCTAATTGTCTCAGCAGTGCGAGGGAACTGAGGTGTTATGGCTGATGCCAGAGGGCTGGAGGTAGGATGGGGCCTTAGGACCACAGTGGAGCAGATTAAAACAGGATAACAAATGTGTGTTTGCACACAGGTACAGACTGACTGCATACGTGTTTTCTTCTCTGAAGCGTCCGCTTATCCGAGGTGAAATTAGTTGTTCCTTGTCTGTTTTCTTCCACTCCCTCCCACTCTTACTCTCCCTCTCACTCACACGCACACACACACACTGACAGTTGCAATTGAAGACGAAGGCAGCGGCAGTGCTGCCTTCTGAAAAAGTCAGATGTTTTCCATTGACATTCCACTCTGTTCACTGGCATCAGCTGTTTAAATGCATTAGAGAGCCCTGTCATCCTCAGAAACATTAAAACATCCCTCCCATTGCAAAGAGAAGGTAATTCTCTTGCCGCTTTTAAGGGTGGCTAGTGTGATTCCAGCGTAGGGTAAGTTCCATTGAGTGGAATTCGATCTGTGTTGACCACTTGCCTGGTTTTTCATGGTAAAGTAGGGTATGGAAGTAGTTTACAATTGTTTGTTCCTCTGCATTGCTTTAGAGCGCGAACACAGAAAGACCATGCAAATTCTGCACATCTTGAGCCAGATTCAAACCTATACCCAAATGCACGACTGGGGGGAAACGCCCCCATTACCCACTGCACCACTGTGCCTCAGACAAGTAGTAGCGTACTGGCATTCTTTCCTGCTTGTGCACATTTTTTTTTTTTTTTTAAAAAAAGGTTTTTATGACTGCTACAGAGTATAGTTCTTGCACATCTAGCAAAACATTATTTGAACAAATGGAACATTTTTATTGTTATTGCTTGTTGTTTGTTCGTTAAACAGCCCCAGAATCCATTTCCCAAAAACACCGTAATATTAAAATAACTGTAGGCCAGTGAAAAGTCACTGAAGTTTAAGAATTATAGGCACTGGACAATGCTTTTGGCAAAAGCAATGTGATTTTGCTGTCATTTTGTGAAGCCGTGCTAAGGAAACCTAGTTTTTCTCAGACAGAAAAGATTGGAAAGGAGAGGAGACGAAGGCTAGATGCTGAACGCAGAGCAAAAATTGTGCAGGTGGGGAAGGAAGAAAATTAAAGAGGAAGAATTCTGCACCCTGCATCCCATTTTAATTGCAAATTTAAATTTGCCGTAATGGATTCTGACATCTCAAGTCACCAAAATCCATCATTGTGAAGGGTATTATTCCGCAATTAACCTGTCATCCCGCCGCTTCCCCTTTGTCTTTCTGCAGGCTCCCGCTGAAGAAATGAAAAATTCTAATTATCTCCGAATGTAAAACTGATTGATAATTCCCTTCGCGGCAGAGCCCCTTGTTTCCTGTTCCCCTGTGTCCTGCGCTTTGGGGACGGCTTCAGAGGTAAGGGGCGTCCGGCCAGTCTGCACGGCCTCAGGCTCTGTACCTTTGTGGCCATTCAATTCTCCTCCCCATAGGGCTTCTTTCCAAATGATAACCTTCATTGAATTACTGTTGTTTTGGCAGACTAGTGTGCCAGTGTGTTTTCCTACATAAATTCTTCACAGAAGACTTGTAACTTTATTAGTGATGCAAAAAATGTGAAACAGATAAAGGGATAGTCAAAATAAGCCAGTGCTGCTTAAGTAGTAAAAGCATTAGGGGATTCTTTTAAAATTATTATTTTAGAATGGGTAAATGTTTTTGTACAATGTGACATTTTCTGCTGGCTGCTACTTGTCTGAATTCTTCTTAAAATTGCTTTGACCTCTGACACGCCTCCCTCAACACACACATTTCTGATGTTTTTTTGTTGTTGTGCCATTTTACTGCCCTTGTATATGCTGCCAATGCCCTTGCAATGAGAATTAATAGACTACTGTGTTCCCGCTTTCTTAGCTGAGTTTGTACCTGAAAGTTTTCTCAAAGACTTTGAACAATAGCTGAAGAAACTAATCTGAGAGAATTCTTACATAACCTTGACATTGTAGACATGTTTTGCCCCACTCTCCTTATCACAGCAATTACCATTTCCTTTACAAGATAAAGGATGGTTTATAAACATTTAGTTCAGGAACAAAGGGGAAAACACAGCTTTCATACTGTTCATCTGCGAAAGAATTCCTGTGTGGAATGATTCATGGTCTGTCTTTGTTAACGTCTGTCTTTTATAGCATTTTGTCAGTCTGTCTTTTATAACATTCTCATGGTGGTGGGGGGGGGGGATCTTGATTTTTGATGACTTTGCTGATCCCCTTTCTTTTACTCCTTTTTAAAAATGTATACCACTTAGATAAATATTATATGTGCTGTAATTTGTCAAAGGAAATTTTCATTATATAAAATAGCAGTAGTAATATTAGCAAGTCTTTTGGTATGAAGTTCTTAGTACAGAAGGATCTGTTCAAAATAGTGACATCAGTTTATTTACAGTGAGCTTGATTAAAAAGTTTGCCAAATGAGTAAAATTAAAGTTTCGATTAACATTTTAAGGAGAACTGTAGTATGTACTAGTTGGGCTGTTTTAGCAACACTGCATAAACTATTAATCTCCTTTGATCAAAGGTACAGAAAAGACTTTAAATGCCGAGAAGTATAAGAAACTCCTGTGCATGTTACTGTGTTACACCACATACAGATACTGGATGTGGCTGCCACCATGATACATCTTTGATTTATGCCTGTCTAGTGGTATAATATTTAATCAAAAGTGGCAAAATAAATGTTTAAGCAGGGATATTATAAATCATCTGTGACAGGAGCCTCACCATCCTTCATTTATTTTCAGCATAGAATATTTTTCTTTTTCATCGTACATTTGTGTTTTTTTGGGCGCTGCAGATGACCTGAAATTTAATATTTAAAAAAAGCTCAATGATTAACTGAATTTGTGAAAGAAAGTTCTTGCTTTGGTTATTGCTGGCATTCCAGCAGACCTGCTCATTGTGCAAGTTAATCAACACGCCGCGTACATTTAATGCGATGTGTAAATCACATAAATAACATGCATATACTGTTCACTTACAGGTACTGGGATATACTGAAACCAAAGTATAAAAACAGAAGAATGAGAAAGTTTATTTAAGACAGGTAAAAGCAATTGCAACCACATTTCGTAATATGTTACCAAATGTTTTTGTCTGAATGAATGGTATTTGGTGCCGTAAGACATTGTACTGACATCGTATTTTAGTTTGACGTCTAGACTCCCTGGGGCAATCAGATTTCAATAATTTGTTCCATGTTTGTTGTGAGGCAGAATGTTTAAAATGTTTATGAGACTATTAGGTCCTGCTAATGCAGTATAAAAAATGTTATTAGAAATAAGCTCTCTGCAGTTGGCTCATAATATGAATTGAAAGCTGTTTAGAGCCACCAAGTTTAATGGAAGAGACAAATACTCATAATAAAAAAATATATATATATATATTATTGCTTTCCCCATATTCAAGTCAATAATCTGGTAATATGACAAGACTGCACTTTCAGTGTGCCGTGCTTTCTGACTCTCAATGTGAGTTCATTCCAAGCCAACTGAGCAGAAAGGAGCCGCATAAAATACTATCACTATATTCATATAGCCCATTATATTTGGTTCTGCACCAAATAAAATGCATTTAGAAATTCAATTTCAAGGCAGCTGTTTTGCAAGGGCAAGGAGCCTTTACAAATGCAACCTATCAGGTCAGTGAACACAAATTTTTGGGTTAACACGACAGTGAAATTTATAAGTAATATACAGTACCGGTAACAGAGGCAGCACCAAATAACTGTGAACGCTTTGGTTGTAGCAAAGCTTTAAAAACGTGAACTTGCATTTAAAGAATGACAAGCGTTTACAAAAACAGCAATATGAGGCTATTTCTGAAACAAAGTTGAGCGATTGTTTTACGAAACTCAAGGAGCAGATTACTTTACGTAGGCTGAGAAACTGACACTAAACGGCGAGCTTCCACTCCTAATTACTGTTTCCATAACAACAGCTGCCATGAGTTTATTTTAGCAGTTTTTTCCCCCTGAGTCAAGAAACGGTCGAAAATAAAGTGTGACTCCCAAACTCTTAATATTGGTTATCCAACAAACAGCGTATCGTTTCACTCAGACCCCGAGCTGTCGAACCTTGCGCGTGCTTTGTGTTTCTATGGTGATGCAGAGTTTTTTTTTTTTTTTTTTTTTTTTATTGTCTGGGCAGTAAAACACACCCATTCACAGGTATTCTCGCAACGCAATTGGCTGTCCGCGCTTCCGGGGGGCGCCTGCCTTGCTGCAATTGGCTATGTAGCTCCGTCCGTTACGGATATGGTAATGAGACCAGGATGTACAGGTGGTCGGAGCGGGAGATGGAGGTTCGGCGGCGGGTTTAATTCTACCCGGTTTATCAGGGTTTGGGTGCAGCGCTGAACTGGAGCGGATTATTGTTTTAATATTAACATTTAATGTCGTTTAATAACTGCGGGTAAAACGGAAGTTCGGGTCAGTTTGTCGGCCGAATGTGCTGCGCGTGAGCTCCGCTGACGAGGAGCAACAGGTGGCTGGGCGGCAAACGGAAGTGGCGGCTCGTGGGGTGCGCGAGTTTAAGCACAAACGGTCACGGTGAGGCGCGTGCCGCGGGACGGGGACAGCCGGCAGTGACGGGTAACCAGAACCACGCACACACACGCAGAGTGAAAACCCAACACGGAGCCGAGTGTTAACGGTGCGGTTTGACGTGCAGAGCCGCCGCTGCCGAGGCGACACCAAACTGCGTTCACGTGGCGGATTGTGGTGAGGAGGGCCCGAGAAGCGTTGTGGGTTCAAACCCCGTTCCCTCGCACTGCTTCCCTGTCCCAGATTTAGGTACTTGCCCTGAAGTGAATCAGTGACATGGCCCGTTTGTGCGAAATACACAAATAAATGTATGTCTCGGACAGGAATTTCCGCTAAATTCGCAATAATAATGGTAGTTTTGTGCAATAATTTCTTGAATGATCTGTCATGGCCTCAGTTGAGTTTGGGGTCCGTAAGGGAATATGCTGGAAAACGGGAGAAATTAAGTATCATCGCCCAGTTTGAAACTCATGGTTTGTCTCAGTCTTAAGTGACAACGCAATTTAAATAAAGGCTTAATGTAGTTTAAATGAAGGTAAAATGTTTGCGGGTAAAGGATGTGTACTGTTTTTTTTTTTTTTAACGGTTGTGGTGTAATATTAAACACTTGTTTTTATTTACTGTGCTATCAAAGGATGTTTGTCCTTCATTGGATTTTATTGGGTTATTAATTATTAGTCTTGTGTTTAATAATATCAGTTATTGGTGCTGAAATTACTTAATCTCCTGAGTTTGTTTCAAGGATAGCTGTGCTTAGTCCTGGTTAAGCACCCGCACCTTTAAAGACTGATCTTCAAACCCAACAAAATTAGCAGCCAACTGACCGAATAATCTCAGAGATGTTATTCATGTTGGTGAGCTAAGCCATATTAAAAGAAAGATTTTTAGAAAAAAATGTTATTTATTTATTATGTATTTTATCTGTCCAGTGGGCTCTATCCAGAGAGGGATTTGGAGGCAAACCTTGTGAAATTGTTTAGTAAATCAGCATCTCCATCATTCTTTTCTCAGTGGTTGGGGGGGGGGGGCACCAGAAACAAAAATACCCACCTGCTTTTTGTTTTGTACTTTTTCTGCACAGTGCGCACACTGTTTTCCACAGCTACAGCCTTTGAAGCTGCACTCCAGTTTGAGGATACAGCACCCTTTTTTGTACAAGGCAAGAGTGGAAATAATTGTCAGAAGTGACAATTCAGATATAGAAATGTTCAAGTTCTTTATTCCTTTAAGTTTTTAACTTGTAGGTACTGTTCTTTGAAATTCTCTATACACTTTAACTTGTGATTTCCCCCCCCCCCCGGTAGGGTATGGCTCTATTTCAAGGTGTCCTGCTTCGCCTCAGAAGATGCAGGGTTTCCTGACGGAAGGCCCGGAACTGTACCCTGAGCATCTTCAACCGACCGACCAATTACAGGACAGCATGGAGGACAAGGTGCAAGTAAGTCTGATACATTGTCCACTAAAACGGTAATTTAATTTCTTGTTAATGAATATAGATGTGGGGAAAAAACACACAAGTGTTATGTATAAGTGATGAGTTATCAGCATGTTGGTCTTAAACCTCAGTTTAAGGGTGTCCAGAGCAGTTCTGATATTCTGAACTGTTTTCTGTTAACTTTATGTACATCGCCATTTAAATTAATATTCACCTATTCAACAACCATCTTTGAATATAAATTTGTGGAGCCAATTTTTATTTTCAGTTTTTAGATTTAATTTTAATATAGCTCAAACTGAAGGATTCAGAACTTGCTGTCTTAGTTTTTCTATTCACTGTCTTTTACTAACTTTCTGAATTATTTGGGGCAGGGTTTTTCTATTATATATGGTGTGTTCTGTGGTGGCAGTGTAGCCGGCGATGTCATCAGTAGTTGGTCAGAAAGTGGTGTCCCTGCCTGTCACCCCTAAACATAGTTAGCGGCTATCCTGTCTCTTGATAGGGTATAGGGTGGTATCGGAGGTTTTGCTTTTCAGGTTCTAATTGCTCTCTCACACCCTTTTTGTGTTTCTCTCATGCTGTCCCCCCCCCCCCCCCCCCCCCCCCCCCCCCCCCCCCCCCCCCCCCCCCCCCCCCCCCCCNCCCCCCCCCCCCCCCCCTGTTTTTTGGGTCATGTATTTGGCAACATCACAGACTGTATAACTGGATACTGTAGTACAATAAATCTGAGGTATACTGCTAAAATTATCAATAAAATTAAGGTTAGGGGACTTCAATATGTTTTAATGTTATGCCAAAAGAAAAAGAGCAGAAAGTCTCTTTAACGTTATACTGAAATCTTGGAAAGGCTTGTTTTAAAGTCTCAGTAGCATTTAACTGTTTGACCCAATTTTAATCTTCCCTCTTATTGCGGGTGATCAAAACGATGAATTCTCTTTTGTGTGCATTATTTTTCTGTCTTGTTGCTTTCTTTGTACACTGCTGTTATCTAGTGTTGCTGTTGCAATAAGAAGGTAGCTCAGTATGCACTTTAACAGTATTTATACTTGTAATGCAAGGGAAGCCTGTATATAGTATATTGCTAAAAAATTCTGACATTTAAGCTTTCATATAGAGCCAATGTATATGAAAGCATCAGTCAGTTAAACATGATAAAATCTAGCGGTACTGTGTCACCACTCGTGTTCTCTACATAATAATGGAGGGTAGGGAAGTGATTTATGCTTCTTTTACATGTATGTCTTTGGTCTGCGCAAGGAAACCAACATGCTAACTCTGCACAGACTGACCAGGGACTGAATCCCAGGTTGGAAGCATAGCACAAGCACTATGACTATATGAGTCCAAATAAATTGCTTAAAAAACTCTTGATGGAAGATGTTAAGGTCAATGCCAGGGGTATGAGTAGTCAATCAAAGGTTTTTTTTTTTTTTTTTTTTTTTTTTTGACCAACCGTCTACCGTACCTAGCAGTATGTGAGTGCAGCTTCAAGTTGATTTGACACCGATACTCGTAAAAATGATTGTGTAAACCGGTCTTAGTAATTCAAGTGAATGTTGGGTATAATTTTGGCATAGCCAGGAATATCTATGGAAACGTAACTATAGTGATAGCTGTAATATGCTTACATGCATAGTATGAGCAATTAGACTTGTTTATTATAAGGTGTGTGGTGTACCTTTGTGTATGGATGTCTCTTGCTTGGGAACAGTGAAGTTTTATAACAAGAAGGGATGTAGGGAGAGGAATGAAAGTGCATGATGGCTGCTGTGGTAGACCACGTGCCTTCAGCCACTCTTGATCTGATGTTAATGTGCTGGTGTTTGTGAGCGTAAGAGATGGACAGATAATCCTGTCTCCCTGATGAGGCTGAAGGCTGAGATTGATTGATTGCCTAATCATTGGAGGAAATGGGCCTGAAAATGAATGGGACTCTGCCCTTGACTTGCATGGGAGCTGAGGCGGGTGTGTTGGAGGGGGGTGTAACCACAGTGAGACACAGCCTTAATGTGCAAGACCTGATTTCATTTGTGTCTGATATACAGTTATAGGATCCTGGCTAAATGATCAGATACGAAAATGGGTGTGGGAGGTGCAGTAAATCAGTCTTTACTGCTGTAATATTACCTTCTTCATACTAATCAACTGATGTTTGAGAAGGTGAAAAGAATAAATACAAGTACTTAATGTGAATTTTGAGGTTTGTACTTTAAGAAAAACTTTTTATTTTTTTAAACAACTGGGATTTTGCTAGTTTTCCTTTATTATGAATAATTATAAAGCTTACACTGTTAATAAAGGTTTGCATAGTGAAATAACCTAGACCAGAAATAATCCAGACCATTACAGGCTCACGGTATTACTCACTTTGTTTCGTACATTGTGTGATGCATAATTAATAATAAATAAACCTTATTCTGCTGTAGTCAGTTTCTTCACTGAAAACATTTTGTCATTTTTGCTCTGTTTTTTAAAGCCCAGCTGTGCTGCTCTGTGCTTCAAGGTCATCCAGCTTATTTTCTAGAGATTGACATTGTTACTAATGGCCCCTACTCATTATATTCTCTCATCATCCACATTTTGCTTTTAATTATTTCTTTGACACATTTCTCCAAAGCAACTTAGGATCGTTCGCCCATTTGTACACCTTGGTAGTTGTTACTGGAGAAGGTAAAGGGAAGCATCTTCCCAAGGAGGTAGGATTCAAACCTTTCAGTACAAGGCAACAGCTCTGTTGTTTTCGTTTTGGGCTGCACAGAAAAAAATTGGGATTTCGGTATTGTGAAAACATGGTAGCTCTATGACAAAGTCATTGCTAACGTGCTGACTCCTCCTTCTCTGTCTCCTGCTAGGCCACAGTAGACACACTGCAGCCATTTGTGCAGCACTTCAGTGAGCAGAGGGAAGCCTTGATTCAGGCAGTGGAGGATGCTGTGCAGGAAGCTGGGGAATGCGTGCGGATCCTGCACAAGGCCCCAGAGGTGTGTGACCTGAAGGGGATTCATAACCCATTCAGTATGCTGTTTACAACCCTGCTGTTTGCACGGACAAAAGCCTTCCTAGGTTGATCTTTTAGAAGGCATCCTTGAGATTTGCTTAAATTAGTGTTTATGCTTCAGCTTCATCAGCTCCTCAGTGTCTTCAAGGTATGTTGAGAGTAAGTTGTCAGTCTTCTTAGGCATTACTGATTACAAAGATGGTTTCAGCCTGACCTGTTGCTGACAGGCAACAGTCAAAGTGACTTTTCCACCAGTGACTTGGAGAGAGCGTTTTCCTCTTAATCGCAATACATCTCTTGAGTATACTCCATATAAAGACCTAAGAAAGTTTCTTTCATTAGCAGATATGCAGCCCCCTCACCTCAGAGAGATGGTAATAAAAAGCATGGAATGACTGCCCCAGGGGACAGTGTTTTGAAATTTTGACAGATTACATTGTCTTTTTAAGAACAGTAACTTTCAGGTCCTGGGATTTAATGTTTCATTTTATTAATGTGTTTTTGTTTCACATTATGGTGCCTGGAGTTGTTCCATAGTGCTGGCTGAGAGCCATATGTTCATTATGTAAACAACATTCTACATATAATGTCAGTATACATCTAATGTCATAATGTGTAATGAGTTGTAACAGGGCAATTACTTTTCCCATTCAGAGCGTTCTTAGTGTAGTCTTGTTTGGTTTTGTTAAACATCTCAGTTGGTTAATATTCATGTGAATGAGTAAAGATGACCTTGTAGAAGAAGGGAGCAGTTGCAAAACCAAATCATTTTTAGTTAATAGTTGTGTCTCTGTCCACACAAAGGCTTTATTCTTGGTATATGGCACTTCAGCACAATGTAAAACCAATCCCATTATAGCAATAGCATGCTTAGCTGACGGGGAACATAGCCTACTTGCTAATGGGTTTTAAATGAATGCTTTGCTGCCCCTGTTTAATTGAAACCAGCTTGCTGTTGATATGAAATGTTTGCAGAATTGAGCAAAATGCTCTCTGAATCAATGCAGTTGTTTTTGCAAAAAATGTGTATGCATAATTTTAGTGCTTATAATGGCAAATTGCTCTGTCACAGTTCTACCAAATTAGATCTGTACCATACACATTGTAAGCACCAGAATCCCAACCTGCATGTTTCGTCTTAATTGTGCAATTTCTGGGATTCTCTAAACAGGCTCTGGGGAGAACTCAAGTGTTTTGAAATCAAACCTCCTCTGAAAACCATTGAAAAACCAGTAAGTTTGGGTCTCTTTGGGGAAAGGTGAAGGAGTAACCTTTAGCTAATGGCTCCTTCTTATAGAACAGAGAGACTGGATGTCCTTCATCTTTTTTTGGTTTCTGTCTGATATAGCTACACCTCATGCTTGGTGTTTCTACCCCACTGACAGTCATCATAGCCCCTGGAGAGGAGGATCCTTTAGTTCATTAGCAGCTCTATTCTGCGGTGTGCCAAGGTTGCTTTTCACTCTGTGTTATTTGTACTGCAGACTTCTCTGCTGTCTGGATCCTAAGTGTTAGCCAGAAAGCTGTATTTCATATTAATAATATTTCTGTCCAAATGGGGAATCTGGCTTTACACAAGGTGCCAATAACAACTGGCAGCAGGAGCTGACTGTGAGTAGGTGGCCCAGTCCAAAAAAACAGGTTTTGTGTTTGTGTGTTTAAGTCTGTTACAATAGGCAGTATCCAGCTTATTACGGATGATGCAAACAATTGTGACGGACCTGTCCAAGGAGAGGCTGGTTTTCTGTAACGGTACAGTAAAATAGCAGTAATTATTTCAGGCAACAAAGTTTTAGTGCAAATAATTATCATAGGATATCAGTGAAATAGCATCAATTAAAAGCAATAAAGTATCACTACTATGAGGTACTGATACTTTTTCTTAATGCAGCTTTATTTGGAGAATAGAACCCACGCAGGAAGAACAAAAGAGCAGTTTTTTGCACGTGGCATTTCAGGCTGACCTACTCTGAGATTCCCAGCAATGAAAGTGTCCATTGGTTTTACAGGCCAGAATAAAGTAGACTGAGCCAGGTCGCCCAATTACTATTTTGAGTTTGTATTGATGGAGTTTTCTGCTCAGACCATCTGCCTTGTCCAGTGGGTTTTGTGTTTTGTGTAGGAAAGCTGTCTATCTCAAAACTGCTCTTTTCTCTTGTGTTTTTGCACATGTAGGGCCTTTCCTGAGGAAAGATTGTTTTTTTGTTGTTGTTGTTTTTTTTTTTTTGTTGTTGTTGTTTGTTACAGCTTGTCCACTCTTGAAGATGTATAGAAACCAGACCATAGCTAACAAAGTCTTCATATGGAATAAATGGATGAAATGGACCATGGACTACACCCTGTTTCCAGAGCTCAGATATAGAGGTAGCTTGGGAGCTGCAAGAGCTTCTCTGCACAACGCTGAGGGAACAGAGCTCCAGAGCACTGTAAATAATAAAGCACTGCAAAATTTTGTACAAATTTCACACATCATAAAAATGGCTTTTCAGTTGTTCTCGGCTGACTTTGCTGTCTCTTAGACTTAAGTTGTACACCTTACACAGACCTGTAAAAACATATTCTCGTCCTGTGGTAAGAGACAGTTGAGGAGATTAAAATCTGTGCTGTGCTTTGAAGGTGGAGTTTGGATAATGCAAATTTACTGTTGTCACTTTACATTTCCCCTTTCTGCTTTTTAATGTTAATGAATTAAAGAGGGGCAGCAGTTAGCAGTCTTACCCTGCCTTATGAAGGTAATGCGTTCCTATGAAACCATTCATTAGGTGAATTTTCATAATTCAGAGGCCGAATTAATGTTTTTAGATGTTCCCGAGTACCAAAACCAACAACCCTTTTTGGTAAAACGGCAACATATTGAAATAAAATTGAAACCTTTTGTTCAAAAGTCAACATTAGTTATCATAACACATGTCATGGAAACACAAAGTCAGTGAGGCAGAACCTTAAATATGGGCGGTTGCACCAGTCGCAACGGTTTTTTGAAGACATGTTCTCAAGACATGTTTGGACCAACTTATATAAACTCAGTTAACCAGTCTTGGGCTGGAAAAACAGTCATCCTTTTGTTAGCAATCCTCGCTTTGATGTTAACGTAACTAGAACATCTTCACGGCACACGCATACGAGATATTGTGGTGGTAGGCATACTTTTTTCCTGAGACCCCTTGCTAACCATGTTCACACCTCGTACCGAACCACAAAGGAAGGCCAGCAAGGCCAGGAGGCTATCGCCAATTGCCAGGCCATCTGTGCAAGGTTACACCTCCACACTTAATATGACAATATTTCTTTCCTTAGTTGCCATATAATACTGCGTGGCTGTTTTCATTCAGCTCTTGTGTACCTATTATGTACTCACCCTAGCCTGACACTGTAAAAATATCCTTAAAAGGTATGTCATTGTAAAGTTGCTTATATAACATTGTAAGTCACAATGGACAAATGGGTCAAAGTAAAGGTAATTGTGCAAAATGTCTTTTGGGGAAGGAAAGATGTCCTTGGAACACTAAATGCTGTGAACTGAAGATTGTGGGGTCGGCTTTGTTTGCTAGGTCTCTGCAGCATAAATAATCCTGGATAAACATACATTAACATCACCTCCTGCAAACCCCTCTGCCTTGGTTACTTTTGAATTATTTATGGACATACAGCTAAGTTTGATGCCTCTAAACTCCAAGTGCCTCGCAAGATCTTTGTTTGTGCCATTTTTCCTATCAGTCTCCTCATAGCTACAGGGGTATTTTCCCCAACACACCAGCTTTGCGGGTTTTTGGCTGTTTGACCAGCAGTTTTAACTAGGCATTGGGAACCATGCAGCATAATAGCCTTCCAGAACCTACCATATTACGTTATTATTTTTGTGGTTGTTACTGAAGGAGGCACAGCTAAACAAATCATGACAGTTGGCCCTTACTGTTCCTAAAAATTCTCTTTTGCTTCTTTGCACTGTGCTTTGCTACTAGCTCCAGTGTGTTTTTACTGATACGGTCTTCTAGTTGTAATGTGAGTATAGGTCCTGTGAGAAGGCGTTGGTGGTAGCAGGTTGGGTTTACGTGTGTGCGCAGGCCAGCAAAGGCTGTATCCTCTGCACACCTATCCCGGACACAAGGGAATGGAAAAAGCGCCTGCAAGGAGGGGTCGGCACAGACCCACTGTTTATGGGTCCCAACCATTATAAATGATGTGGATGTGTGCTTTACACAGTGTAAGCCTCATGATCAGTGTTTGTCTATTTGCATGTTGGCTCCCGTGTACTCCACTGTTAACATCCAGCTCCAGAAACAGCTGCCCAGTACCACTGCAGTTCATTCTTATGTCCTGTTAACGGCTATGCAAAGTTTGGAAAAAATGACTTGGGAAGGAAAGCCTAGATCAATTTGACTTGTACTGAACCTGTTGGATTATTTCTGTTTGTGTGTGTGGGAAGAGGTGATTTACATTAACTGATTTGCATGGTAGAATTTCGTGGCAGTTATTTTTCTTCCCCCTTGCCCACATTGTGTGCTTAATGGTGCCATTTTCTGCTGTGGGTGTCGCAGAGGCAGTTTTATGNTTTTCTTCCCCCTTGCCCACATTGTGTGCTTAATGGTGCCATTTTCTGCTGTGGGTGTCGCAGAGGCAGTTTTATGGCTGTGGACCTGATTACCCTCTGCCTCTATAGTCCCCGCTGGTTCTCCCCCCCCCCCCCCCCCGAAGCTTTGCTCCTTGGGTCTCCACCGTTTCATTTCCCCACAAAGAATGGCGGGTCAGACATACTTCGAGATGACATTTTGCTGCATGCGGCGCCCAAGAGTTATTATGCATTCAGCAACGGGGCTGAAAGGTTGTAATAAAACGCAGTTTAATTTCCAGAAGAGCACAGAATAATGCAATTTTTATTGGGCAGGTTCTGTGAAATAGCAAGTGGCTTCTAAAGTGCAGGAGGAATGGACATATTTAGAAAATAGATATTGAGGATCAAATTAATGGCTGTGTTGGGGGGAAATGGCTGTTGAGAAAAAATGTGCAGGAGACAATTTTTAAAAAATGTATATTAAAACCACTGTTAAGTCTGGGCACCGTAGACCAATGGTTATCGGAAGGACCCATTTTAGCAAAAGAAGTCTCCACCCCAACCAACCCTGACCAGATTAAAACCCCACAGCCCTGCGATTTGGTGGGCAATTTCCCTGCCTTTTCATTTGTCTCTTGGTGAGGGGGTTCTCCTCCATTAGATAGTGTCTTCTTGTGATGTATGATGTATGAGCAGTAAGGCAGTCTGATGTTTATTCATGACCTTCAAAGCATTTGCCTCAGCTCTCTGATTTCCTTTTAAGGAACAAAGCAGCATGAGATTGAATTTTCAGTTTAAAGGTAGAGCGACCCTCCTACAGCGTTTCACCTTTCATACGCATCACTTGCTTCCTTTCTGCGGTTTTATTTTTTATTTATTTTTTTTAGTTGCTCCTTCAGTTTATTCCTGTCTGGTATAATTTTGTTAACCCTAAAAATCATTTGTATTTATTTAGCTATTTTGCCCCTTTTGATCTACCTCCTGTCTCTTTGCTAAAGAGATTGATCGGCTTTTTTTTTCTGCAGAGGGTTTGTGCCGTTCCTTTGCGGGGTGGAATGGATTGCCCCTTTTGCCCAGGGACAGGGAGGAAGGTTAGGTGTCAGACATGCTTGTGCAAGGTATTCTAATCTTCTGACTCTGATAGGCCTCATGGTTTCTGTCTTTGCATTCAGGTGGTTCTGTGTCTTTGCCCTTAAGTGTTTTGTGAAGGCAAAGTTTCCTTTTCACTCCCACTCTGGGCTGACAAAACACTGCGGTTGCTAACATCCTGCTTTATACCTTCCAGCAACTTGGAATATGGCTTCCTGCTCTAGGCCGGGTAAGCAGTGATGTGTGCATGCCTTAAAGAAAGTAATGTTCTATTTTTTAAAATGGCTAGTGCATGAGTCAGCACCAGCACTAAAACCACTTACTGTAATAGCCCTGACATTATTTGCCTTGCAAATAACTTTTTAATGGTAATCATGATAATATTTTATCAGAGTTGATTCTTGGGGAAATCTTATGTTTGTGAACGTTGTCTTTTGTCTCTGTGTAACAGAAGGTGTATTAAATCTGCATTGTATGGCCTGACCCCCTTTGGATTGGTATAAAAGGGAATGTAAAAAAATAGCCCGTTTGTACAGCTACTGGCCCTGTAAGGATGTACCAAACAATACCAAGGAAAGGGATTTACAGTTTGGGGTCATTGTTTTGTGGAACTGAGCACAGCTCCTGTTCTTTCCATATTGTATATGGTTAAGACTGTCCCTTCGCTAGGCTGTGCTGAGGCCGTGGACTGATTTGAGCAAAACTAAAGTGACAGTCATCCACAGTTTTGTGTTTAGCATGTATCAGTTTGCCCATTGAACATTGCACACTGCTGTGACTGTTTCAGAAGCACATACAGTAACAGTGATGGGAAATCTGCAACCACTGCAATGGAGTTGGGGGAAGGGAGGAAACAAGACTTTATGGAACTGAGCGGTTGTTGCTCTGCCAAATGAATTAGCATGAAAAAGAGCGGCCTAATTGCAACACTTAGCTACCACATCTCGGTAATACGGCGAGGGATTGTACTGAAGGGCACACGCGTATACTTCTGTTGGCATCAGAATTTCCCAAAGCTTTTGGTTCCCTTTGTTTTCTTTCATTATGTGGGCTTTTGACTCTTGGAGCCGTCTTGAGGGTTGCACATCCGCTGGCCTCTCTCCTTAAATGTCCGTGGTCTGAAAACTGAGCGCATTATTTATGTCTGTTACTTTCATAACCCAGAGACAGCGTTGGGGAAGGTGGGCCGTCTACGGAAGGGTGGGGGGCGACTACAGCTGCCGTAGGCCAGCCTTCCTCTTTTTCTTTCTTTAATAATAAATGATGGATGTTTCAAATTAGAAAACAGTGCTGCGAAAATCCAATTTGCTGCTCAGCTTTGGAGCGGTAGTATAAAAAAGAGAGAGAATTCTGTATTAAAGCCTTTTTAATACACACACAGAGTAGCTGTAGAGAATAATGTAATGCACATTGTGAAAGGGCTGCTATTAGGTACTATTAACCAATAAAACTGGTTTCACCCTAAAGTGTAGTGGGTGGCATTTCCTCACCAGGAATTGATCAAAGTCTGTTCATAATCAAATCAGGGCCAAATGAGCAGAATGTAGGATTCAGATCAGAAATCAGGCTACTTTGGATAATCTACCCAATTTGATATTTTACTATTACATTAAAATATATCAAAGGAAACTAACACATTAGAGTTTCAGTGCTTGGAAGTGCATTGGTGCAGTATACCTTACTTTCCTTTCAAAGTTTTAAGCTTTATTACTGTTTTTTTTTTTTTTTTTAACCACTGTCACCTGCCTTTATTCTTATCTCCATTTTTGTACTTTTGGTTGGGTGAGGTCCTTCTCTCTATCAGCACCTTTTTGCATGACACTCAGTTTTGTTGTTTTTTTTTGTCTTGTTTAGCTAAATTTGCCTTGTTCAGCTGTACCCTTGTGATACCTCATTAAAACTCCTGGCACTTTTCTGTTCTTAGTATTTTCTGATTTGCAAGTGTCAATTACTGTCAGTCAGTACATTGCTGATGTTAACGTAACCAGGCTGTGTGAGTGAATCCTGTGTTTTTGCTTTCTTTACCAAGCAGGCCAGAGCCCACGTGCAGAGGTCTATATCCCCATGCTACATGGGGTAAAAAAATAAAAAGGCATGTCTGGCTTTGCTTTTAAGCAAACTATTTCCTTTGGACAGATGAAGTAATATCATGCAATGAAGGGAAAAAATTTTACACATCATCTTTTCATTTTTTCTTTCTTTTTTAACAGGTTTGTTCAGTTTTCATGCTTCAAAGCAAAAAACAAGTGCAAAATGCTGTGAAACTTCAGGGTACTCAACAGTTTGACTTGATGTCATTACCATGTTGTATCTTCCCTGGGTGGGACTAAAAGTCAGTCTCTGAAAGTGTAGTTGTAACCTATTTGAGTCATCTGCATGAGTTGTGCATATTTCTGCATATCGCTATTTATTTTACTTGGCGAATGACACTAAACTGTTAATTTTTAAACAAACTGGTCTAGTTCAGTAGTGAGTAAATATGTACCAAAAAAAACATGCTATGCATACTGAATTGGATAGCCTGTCTAGGTAAGTGCATGTTAGCAGGCCAAATCTGTTAGCACATCGGGCGACGCTTTGGAATGTGATTTGAACTGGTAAGCTGGCTCTCTCTATGGAGGGGGGTGGGGGGGTTGCTAAGATTTCTTAAATGTTGAAATGGTGGAAAGTTTCAAATAAAGTTCTAAGTCAGGATCCAGTTGGATTTAATTCTTATAATTATTTTGCGGATATTATTACAGATACTTTTGTTACATTTGCAAACTAGTTATGAGAATTAAACACGATGGCTACACAAATCAATTACTGTAGGTGACGTATAGTACTTGAAACATGCAGCATTTTTTGGGTGACTTGATTTTTGAAGCATTGCTTTGGAAAAAAATATTATGCTTATTGACGCACCCAGATCTTCA
Source organism: Arapaima gigas (assembly GCA_900497675.1). NCBI lineage: Eukaryota > Metazoa > Chordata > Actinopteri > Osteoglossiformes > Osteoglossidae > Arapaima > Arapaima gigas. The sequence continues at coordinate 159,434 of UFQX01000572.1, read as the reverse complement.
GAAACAGTCAACTTTCATTTGCACACCTCACATGTGATGACTATATACAGGCTTTATGTCCGAATGATGCCCCTCTTTTGATAAGTTATATCTTTTGTACTTTTCACGCAACCTCCACACCCTTAACCGTGAGATTTAGCATTCTCTTGTGGTGAACAAATCCTCTAAGCTTGTGTTCTGGTTTTCTAAACCTCCTTGCAGACATTTTATTTGGAGTAAAAGTTGCATTGTGACATCTCATGGATTTCATGGATTCTTTCATAATGTCTGATGTCAGACATTTTTTGCAGATACTGATACACACATTTAAGAAATAATGACACTAGATCTGCATGGCTGAGAAGTAGACAAATGTAATATAATATTTTCAAACATTATTCTTTATCTAATGCAATGTGCACACATTTTAATCAGTGGTTTCTGGGTCAGAGGTGGTTATGGTATCGGTCATTTAATACGGCTGGGATAATTTAAATATTAGTGGCAATAACTGATTAAAAATGTAAGACTTTCATTCCTATTTCTGATTGAGTGCAGGGAATCCCAAATGTGTCAACTTGAATTTTTTTTGTCAGCAGTTTGGTAATTTATTGGTTGTTTTCACAGATTAACTTTGGACAACGAATATGCTATAGGTATATGTTAGTACATGGGGAAGGTACTGCGTGACCAGTTCTTCACATACTGATCCAGATAGAAGCAGATTAGCAGTCTGTTTACATTTACTTTTGCATGCGTTGGGTACTTAGAGCGAAAACCACATCCCAAAAAACGGCGAAATACGTCTCTTGATCCAGTAGTGTATCAGTGCTTTTGAAGTGTGGATGCATCAACTTGCCTGCAACCAACAGAAACCTGAGGTTGTATTTCAGGTGCCCTGTGTCAGTCCTGAGAGAGATCTCTTTTTTTTGTGGCTTGTTCTAATGGAGGAGAAAATAGAATAGATCTCTGGATAGGTTTATTTGACAGGACTGTAGACTTTGACAAATGCAATTTGTGGGGGCTGTAGGTGTATTTTACTTGCCACCCCAGGGAAGGTTTGGGCACTTAGAAATGCAAAGCTACCAAGCAGTTCCTGGCAGCTTGTGTGTGTCCCAAGAATAAACATACTGTGGCACAAAATGCACTCTTGGAAAGAAAATTAAGGGGCAAAATAAAGTAGTCAGCATAACTTTCAGTGCACTTGATGACATAACACTCGCTATGTGCGTTGTGCACTTAGGCCTCTGTGGTGTAATGTGGGAGGTGTCACAGCGTCCATGAGGAAGGGGCCTGTGGAGCTGTGGGAAAGCCATCGGGAATGACAGGTCAAAACCTTTGATTCCCCCCTCCACCACCACCCCACGAGTCCCTGTTCCAGCCCAGTGGGATGTAGTGCACAGCACGTAGCTGCACATGGGCACTTGCTCACAGTTTCCCACCTGTTTGTTCCCACCTGACACAACATTGTCTTGTTCTCAAGTTTGCCGAGCACTGAATGGGAATATTGGAGTTGAGGGGTTTTAGATGGTGATAGATGGCAGCTTGAAATTGTTGGGGGGGGGGAGTAAAAATAGTGAAATGTGGTAGGATAGTTTGTGGCATTCAGTATTTGGACGGATTGAAATTCAGATTGTAATTATCACTGCAATACAGGATTCGACATGCATTTTTTGTTGGCCTGTCTACATGCTACAGGTATCTGCCCCATCAAATTTTGCATCTTTCAAGTTTTGAAACTTGGGGGAAACACGATAAATATATTGAATATGTTAATGTAATAAAAATGACACAAATTGGGGTATAATCAGACAAAAGAATACTTACAAAAAAAGGCTCTAATGTGAATAAACTGCCCAAAATAGTAAGTGTGATTTCTTTTTCACATTCCAGGGTGAAAATACTTTCAAATCAAAAATGCAGGTTTCTTTATTTTGATGACAGTTGTTGTTTTGCATCAGAGTTCCTAACATTTGAGCTTAATTTACTGTCCACCTGTCCCAGACAGTTGCACAACTGTCAAGGTTGAGCCCTGTGATTATGTTTGTTGCCTACAGTTTTTGGATTTCTGCAAATGCCTTCAGCTGAATATCTGTAGTAACAAACAGTCCAGCTCCAGCACTTCCACAGTGCTGACATTGGCTTAAACCATGCTACTCTATTTTAATAACAGGCTTTCAAACATTCACACAGCCTGTTATCAGACCTTCAAACAAGTTCATAACATGCTTGCAAGATACTGTAGGTCAGCTTAATTTCCAGGTGATGATATTAATAGTAATCTGATAATATTAACTGGAACTAATTTGTGTCCAGACTGTTTAATGCAGTGGGGCTGCAGCACATCCACTACTGAGCTGAGCAGAGGAGTATAAATCCTGCAGAAGACTACAGCTGAAACTGCTGTTGAGATTATAATGTTTGGTTGTCTTTTGTTGGGCCCAAGCCAGCCCAAGCCAACACAAGCCAGGTTGAAATGTTCTTAATCACAGTTCACCATAAATTTTTTGGTAATCTGTTCCTGCATGTTTGTTTTAGCTCTAGTACAGGTGATGTAGTGGTAAGAGCTCCTGGCTTTGTACTCATAGGACTTTGGTTTGAATTGCAGTTTTTGATCTAGTCCTTCTAGAGCAAGCCATTAACTCTAGATAGCTCCAGTAAAAACTACTCTGCAGCATAAATGGGTAAAACATGGTGGGCACCTTAATAGAGTAAGTTGCTTTGGAGAAAAGTGTCAGATAAATAAATGATTGTTAAAGTACTTGTAAAAACAAGTAGTGCCCCACATTTTAAATTAAGTTCTATTTGCATTCAAAAGAAATTTATACCTAAAGCTTACTTGGGTGCCGGTAGCATCTGGCTAACCGTTGTTGTGATTTACTTCAACACGTGAAGCTGTTACTTAGCTGTACTGTTGCTGTGTGTGCACATTGCCGACTGACTCGTGAGATCTTGAAGCGTGTGTGTCTGTGTGTGTCCGTTTTCGTCCTTCCCCGGCTTTTAGTGCTCCCCCTTTCATCACTGTGGCATTTGCTGTTTGCAACTGGTGTATGTAAGGTTGTCTGTTAGTGGCCATCAGTGTGGACACTTGAATGAAGCCTTGATGCACTTCTTAGTCCCCTGTGGTTACATTTTTTTCCCTTCTGTTTTCTTTGCCTGTGCAAAGAAATGGTTGTGAATGGTTTAAAAAAAAAAAATAAAAATTTAAAGCAATTTAAAATTTCTAACTAAAGACATGGAAATGGGTGACGTTTACACAAGGAAGACAACATTTCTTGGCTAATGAGTTTGACTGCCGCTCAACTTCATATTACTCCTGCACAGGACGACAGGGACAGAATAACAACCGTGTCTCCCTTATGCCTGTTAATTTGATTGTTCTGTTTAATGTGTATCCTGTTTTCCATGCTATGGACTACAAAAACTGCTCTGCCCTGACTTGCCATAGTTGCGAAGAAAATAATTTATGCTGCCATCCCTCCATACAAGCATGTCCAGTTCAGCCCCAACTGCTGTCTCAGCAGTGCACGTCACAGGCCTCCTTCCCACGCACTCCTTCCGTAAGCCACATGGGAGAGGTGTGCCATCCTCCATGCCGTCCCTGGCACCTCCCCTCCCATCTCACTGGTGCGTTTGGAAGAACTACAGCGACATCTGCATGTTTCCAAGCTCCAAAGCTCCCCACGTGCTTCACCAGCCTCCAGCCCTCATTACTGAAATTAACACAACTAATTGTGTGGTACATGAACCTTGTTTAATTTGAATATTTCTGCCCCAGGGCTCTGGCCTGATGTGGTTGTGGGCAGTGGATGTTGGGATAAAAAATGGTCAGCAGCAAGACGTATGACACATCAAAACATTACCTCCTGTAACAATTGTAGATTTTTTTTTTTTTGAAAGAAACCTTTCTGATATTAGCTTCTTCAGATTAGTTTCATCAAGACTTCTCCTTCCATCTTTTTGAGGAAACAGTGATGGAAATTTATTTTCACTCCTTTTGTTCCGCTTAGTAAATGGAGTGCGAGATAGCCCACTGAGATGTGCTTTACAGTGCACAGTATCCCCTGGTTAATAGTGGGCGTGCGAGTATATGTCATAGGAGCCAACAATGCCCCCCTTGTGTCCCTCACAAAAGGACAGCAAGACAGTTTGCTACATGGGACAGGAGGCATTCATGAATTCAAAACAATAGGTTATCGGCCTCTAATAATTTGATTCACACAGATTGAACCTCAGCATTCCCAGTCATGAGCAGATACATTACAGGACATCTGTTTGAAGGTTGAGGTGCATATAATGTAGTTTTTTTTTTTTTTCCCCCTCCCCTGTTCCTTCTGAGACGCAATGCCCCAAGTGTTTCCCACGCTCATCCCCGCAGCTGCCTAGCTGGTGCCCACCGGCTGCTGTGGCTCTCCTCCCGGCACCCGCGTTAAAAGCACTGCGTGTTTGTCTGCCGCCTTCACAGCTTTCGTACACAATGTGTTGAAAGAAACAGATTGAATTAATCCACTTTTCAGAACAACAAATATCTGGTTGGTTATTTCCAGAACCGCTTGTATATCCACATATTCAGTGTTCAAAGTGAGCCCGTAGATTTTCCTGTAGAAATTGCTAAGGCAAAGTGAGAGGATTGGTATCCGGCTTAAAAAAAGAAAGAAACAAACAAAAATCCTTTTTAAAGTCCATCTCGGAATCAATTAAGCAACGACAAACAATATTTTGTAACAATTCCAAAGAACAGAGGACATGCGTGTTTATATTTAGATTTGCAGTAACATTAGTTTATGCAGGTCTTTTGAACGGATAGCCAGATGTTTTATTCCAGTTTTGAAATGTGTAACATTCAACTTTTTGAAAATTAATGCTGAATACAATGAATCGTCAGGTAAAGAGAAGTGAGCATATGGTTAAGTATTGCCAGCGAATATTTTTTTGTTTCCTTCGCTCTCTCCCCCTTTGCCTTCCAGTTGCCAATGTGCCCGAGCGATTTAATGATATGCAAATGAAATATGCATAAAATCATCCTGGTGTTTGATGATTAAGCAGTAAGGACATTAGAAGCATGCCACCGTTGTCTGTCTCTCTTCGGTTCGCTTTAGCTCGCCCTCTGTCAAAACCATTGTAGTAAATTTTTCTCTGTCCAACAATTAAAATAAGTCTTAATTTTGTTAATGACGGTAAAATCCAAACTGCAAAAAAAAAAAAAAAAAAAAAGGGAGCAATCCCAGGCATTATTTCTTTAGTTATACTGTAGGATCCAGCCAGGTTCCTTGGAAGGGAAAGCTCTGATTGCAGAAGAAAAGACCAGGTTTTCATAAAGAGAGGACTTGGAGTGACTTGCGGTGCCAAGCACTGAGCTTTTCTGTGCTTGTTTTGCAGTGGTGTGGTATTATATGATTGTAGACTGATGGGGTACAAGAACAATTCATCCCTCCTTCCTCTCACGCTCCGTCCTTCTCCTTTCCTTGTCCCTGGTATTGCAAACACTTTGCTTCTATTTTTTGTAATCCACTTGTATAATGAAGACGCAGTGCAATTAACATCCCCTGTCGAATTAAAAGGCAGATGATCCCGACTGTATTAGCTCAAAAAAATTTAATTTCCACTCACATTTTGCTGAGGAGAGTGCGAACAAATCACAAATTAAATTGTTGATGGTATTTGTACGATTGCACCCGAAACGTCGGACATGGGAATGCCCAAAAAATGCCAACTTGGTAATCCTTTCTTACTGGTGGTAGTCTTGGTACTGAGGCAAAAGTATTACAGAATCACAAAGATCCATCTCTATGAATGACTTCTTTATTTATAATCCAGAATCTTGCCACATTATCCGGTCAAAAAATGGAAAAAGAGTAATCACAACGAAAAAGTTTTGGCTATCCGATTCAGATTGCACGTAACTAATGATTTTCTAATTGTGGCTGATTTTTTTCTTTTTCTTTTTTTTTTTGCGGCAACAAAACAAATAAATCGTACTCCTTTTGCGTTTCTTTTCACAGCAGCGCCCATCCTTGGCTCTGTGCCCAATGCCAGCGGATTTTGCAGGATCCACAGCAACACTCCCTTGTGCCCCGTAAGTATTTAGACCCCTCAAACCACTGGTCTGGTACTTTAGTGGAACGACTGTAAACCATTGGTAAACCCCTTGAAAGAAAATGCAGGAATAAATACAATTCAAGGGAATTTGGTTGCTCTTTGGTTGGTTGGCAAGCATAGGGTGAAAAAAGAGGATTGGAGGGGTTGGCAAAAAGCATTCCCACGGCAGCCGCCCCCCCTTTTTTGCGGAGTTGCAGGCGGGCTCGTGTGGCGGGTACCTCCTCCTCTCTGCGTGTGCAGCCGTCGCCAAGCTTCTGTTCTTGTGCCTCCTGTGCCCTCTCCATCAAGTTCAGGAGCATCTGTTGTCTGTGTGGCATCTCCCTTGCTTGTCTCCCATACTGTTGGGTGCTGTAAGGATCCCACAGCCTCAGCCATTCATCTCCCTGGTGATTGCTCTCAATATAGATAAATTGTACACACTGTTGCCTGCCTGCCTGCCTCTTTAGCTATGCTTTGCTTGCTGCTGAAGTAGAGTTTCAAGCTGCTGCCCCCCCCCCCCCTTTTTAATTTTTAATTTTTAATTAATTTTTTTTTTTTTGAGCAAGTTGATGTCGCACTTCTAGAAGTGTCCAGTCTGGCAAACCTGAAAAATTAAATTATCTTATGTTTGAACAAGATAAACATGTTACAAACAGCTTTTTTTTCCCCTTTTTTTGTTTCAAAAGGAGGTGGTCGTTCATTAGTATGCATTATCATGTTTGCTGCACCCCCTTACTTTTTGTATATCTTTGCAAACAGCTGCTGTCCAGTTATTGGCACAGTCCCCATGGTCTCTTCTTCCAGGCTCCTGTCTTGTTTTGAGCGGGCAGATTGGCACCATCTGCAGTACTTTGCCCGTAGCGGACATTGTTCCCTCCAGACGCTGCCAGGCACCAATACAAGACATGGTTGGTTATACAGAAGGTAGATAGAGGGGGTTGGGGATTGTTGGCACAAAAAAGGCACCCCTCTCCTTACCAAACTCCTCCCTTATTGCTTGGATTGCAGATTTTGTTTGGTTTCATCCTGTTTTTTCTTTTCTTTTTTCACATTGTTTGTAGTCCATTTTTGTTTTTTGTCAGATGCTTTCGTGCTGATTTACATAACTTTTGTTGCATTAATTAACCATCTTGAGCATTGTTTTTTCTGTCTGTTCTTTTCTGCCGTAGTCCGTGAACCTGCAGCGGGTATGGGCTTGTGTTGAGTTTGGGTCTTTGGCTGTTTTCAATCCTTTCGTTTTTCCTCTTCGCTGCACATGGAGACGTGTTGTCCCATTGGGTCCAGTATTTCCCAAAACACAACGGTGCTACAATTCCAGAAAAGAGGAATGTTCTTCTGTGCGACCCTCCATCTTTCTCCGATTGACATCTGCCAGGTCTGCAAGCCAACGGTTTGGCATGGCGTCTGCCAGCAGTCTGCCTGGCATAGGGAATGCGGCTTGAGAGGGGGGTAGAGGGAGGGAGGTGCTTCGTTTGCACCTCCCAAGCCCTCCTTTCGCAGCCCCCCCAGGGCACCACGCCAGTCAGTCGCAACTTTTTCTTCGCTGGTCTTCTGTTTTCCCCTCCTTGTGTCTGGCTAGTTGATCCTGGCATAGCCCTTCTCTGCAGTTTGCCTTGGCACTCGTAGATGAACTATAAAGGAAAATTTGAAATTAAGGTTATCAGCTGTGACCCCAAAATTTTTCCACCACCTTCTTCGTCATCACCACGCCCGAGTCTTCCTCTGAAGTTCTCCCGGTACCCAAGTCTTTTGCAGATCTTAACTCCAGAGCATCTAGTCGTTTGCTTTTCAAGTTTTTAGGTTTGTATTAGGTGACACCACACAACCCCAGTTCTCCTCCATACTTCACAGTTTATACTGAGGTGCCACCATGATTGTGAGAACTGCAAAAAATTGTGGCTATCCCCATCTCTGTTGCTTCGCTGCTGTTGTTGTTTCTTCTGTGAAGTAACACAAGCCCTGGTGTGGTGTTACCACAAAATGGATGGCACTGTGCCAGCATCTCTCCACCATCATTCGCTGCTTTTTTCCCCCCTCTCTCCCTCCTTCTTTTTCCTTCCACCCTCTCATACTCATGCATGCACGCAACCCCCCACCCTTCCGCATATTTCATCCTATAGGTTCGATGTTAATTAACGTACGGGCTAATTGATTTGAAAAGCCGATGAGTTGTACCCAGCGTAACTGGTTCCTCTGCTGCCTGGCATCGCTTGTGCCTCCGCCGTGCCTAGCCTGGGTGCGGGTGCGGCGTGAGCTCCTCCACTCTATTCCTATAGCCTTGACTGCACACTGCCCCTGCTGTACAGTATGCTGTGAAGGTGCTCGCCAGCTGCCTATTGGTCTACAACAGATCGCGTTTGACGTTTTGCTGTCTGATCCCACGCCAGGATGTTGCAGTGGCATTTTGTTATAAATAATCAAAGTCCTTCTGTTATCCACCCACAACCCACCCCTTTTTCTCATCCGCCCTTCCTCCCTCTCTCCTCGGGTCCCCCCTCTCTCTGTCTGCAAACCGCACGCATCCTCACATTCGCACACGCTAAGTCTCGCACATCACGGCTGCCTTTTCAGCCCACTGGTGTTAGACTGTCTTTTTCTACCTCCTTTCTAAGGAAGTTTGGATTAGTCAGGATTTGACAGCAGCCTGAATTTAAGTTAAAAAGAACGAAAACGGAAAAAGCACGTTGTGCAGTGCACTTCACGTAAATTTGTTACACTTAATATATTCCTGTTTTTAATGACTTGTTTTTGTTATAGTCTGCTATCTGAATTAGCCAAAATTAGCTATGACCATCGTAATTTAAGTAATTATCGCCACCGCGCAGCTTTCCTCTTCCTTTCCTTTTTTGTCGTCTACGTGCAAGCGGAGCTCATGAGGTTAAAAGCGGCAGGCGGAGCTGCTTTTAATTATTTAATAACATGCCTCCTCTCCATCCACCAGGGTCTTCCACTGTAGTTAATTAGCTGGGCTGCAGCTCGCACTTGCAGGCAAAGTAGCTCTGACTCATTAGGGGAGAGGAGTGGCACACGGGGAAGCAGATGCCAGAGCCACGCTGCCCACTTTAGCCGCATCTTCCGTCCTTTCCCCGTTTTCGTCTTACCGTCTTCTGCCTCGCTTTGAGCCCATTTGAGCTTTTTTTTTTTTTTTTTTGAGATACATATCTGCATTTTGTGTCATTAAGCTATTTTGTGACTGTTTAAATGTGCTGTGGTTTTTCCTCCCCCCCTTTGCATCTCTCTTTTTGTTATTTTTCTCCTTCTCCTGCCCATTGTCTCTACTTGTGAGTCAGGGATGTGCTGATGAGAGTCGGTGCTGGTATGGTGCTCCACGGGTCTTAAATACACTATTCTTTCCTTTCTTCGCCCTTTGTTTCTTTCATTATTAAATATAAAAGGAGCACGGAACAACTGAAGCAACAAGAGGAATCCATTATGCAAATTGCCCCGAATTTGCATAATGTCTTATGCCAGGAATATGCAAATGAACTCTATAATTTATGACTGCCTGCATCTGTCTCGTAGTGTTCCCATAACTTACAAAGAGTAGTCTTTTTTTCCTTTCACTCTCTCTGCCTGGTTTGGCATAGACACACTCTTTCACCAACCTTACACTAAACAAATGCACGCCGTATTCTCCGTCCTTACAAAGGATGTATGTCTGATGCTTTGGGTGGGAACGACGTACTTTTCAGACTAAGCGAGGCACAGGTTTGGTGGAAGGAACTCAGAACTTGATAATTTTCCAGAAAGGAATTTCACAGAAACCCTTTTCACGGCTTGCCGCCTGCTGTTATTTCTGCGTATTTACTCGAGTATTTAATGTCTCTTTCCTGCAAATTGACTTTTGATGCGTTTCTGGTGTCTTGCTCATTTTGGTGGGCAGCAGCGGAAATCACGGGGCAACAGAGGTGATCCGAGGATGGAGTTAGGTAGTGGGGCCGGCTGGGACCTCAAACTCCAGTTGTGAGAAGATTGGGCCTGTCTGGTCGAGCTGCCTTTTCTCTCCGTTTTCCTGCACTGTGTGTTCTCAGATGCCGTTCAGTCTCCGGCTTATTGTATTCCTCAGCAGCATTTGCATATTTAATCTTATGTTAATGTGCATGGTAACAGTTATGCTCTGGTACAGGAAGAGGGGGGGTATTGCTTTTATTGCTGTTTTATGAAGGGGTTTCAGGTAAAGAAATACAAATCTTGGCAACTCTTTCCATGAAAAAGTGTCTTTCTGCATTGTTACCCGTCCTATGTACTTTTTTCTTTTTTTTCCCCTTTTAATCATTGTCTTGCGTTGTGTCGAAGAACCCGCTCTGAGCGCGCCTTGGGCAGGATAAACACGCTGCCCACCAGCCTGAAGACTCCACGCAGCCTCAGGAGCTGGCAGCACAGCCCCGTGTGTGTGTGTGTGTGTGTGAGTGCGCGCGCTTGTAAGAATGCATGTGTGTTTTCCTTTGTGTAAAATCAGTTTAGCTAGAGGAACAAGTGTGTACACTGCCGACCATTTTGCATTGTGCGTAGTGGAAATTTTATTTTTAAGAAATATTTTAAGCAGTTAACTTATTTGTCAAGAAATTCACCCATTGGCTTGTCTAGTTCTGTATGCTGTGCACACCCTCACAAATTAATTGCAAGAGTGCTCCTTTATTTTTTCTCTACATAAACTGTTTTTGAAATTATCTTTCAATTGGAAACCTAATTCTGCTTCTGGCTTCAAGTATTCATGTGCATGTTAACAAGCAGAAGATAAGCAGCTTGCGGTAAATGGAAAAAATGTTCCTTTATACACCTGCAGGGACACACGGATACTCATAAGCACACACACTGCTGGAATAACATTTAATCTAGACAGAAAACAGAACAGTTTTGTTTTAAGACAAAATTTTTTTTAAAGCATAAAACGTTTGTTTTTTTTCTTTTTTTTAGGATTGCTAGAGAAAGAAGGAAATGGAACTGATTTTAAAATGTAATACTTTTTCACCCAACACTTATGTTTATTATCAAGGTTTCAAGGCTCAAAGCAAGTCGATTTGAATAGAGTATTTTAAATTGAGCAAACTGTTAGTTTCATGTTTGTTTTCTCTTTTGCAGCTTGATTATATACTATTACTAGCAGGGATTAACACTAAAGTATTAATTAAAAACATTGACTTCCATTGGTGGTAGGAAGTTTGCCTTTTTGATGTTCATTAGATTAATGTTAAATTATATTTGCATTTCATGAACAGGTGAAGAAAACAACGCAGATATCGGATTAAACTGTTTTCAAAAGGGATGCCCAAAATAATAGCAGTATACTGTGAAGTTTTACTTAAAAAAATTCCCGTGTCCAGCACTGCCCAGTTGTTTTGATTTAAATGTTTCATGACATGTTTAAAAAAGCACATTAGTGTAGAGTGCTTGTGTATGTGCAGTATACAGTTTAATTTGTAAAGGAAAACTGAATACTTTTTTAAAAAAAACCTTGTACTGAATTAACAACAATTTAGAATGCATTTTTAAATACAGGCCAATATAGCTGACTTTAACAAATGTGTAATTCATACATCACGTTCTAAAATGGAAATGGAACACTATTCTGCTTACAACTGACAAGGTGCTAGTGGATGACATGATGATTATGCGATTCACTCTCATAATTTTTTAAGGTCAGTTAAACACAAAATTAAACTTTGAAAAACTAGAATATTTGGGGGGGGTAGAAGGACCCTTCTATTAAAAAGCACCAAAAACTATTGTTGAAGAAAAATATGGACATTCCTCTAAATTGTCTTTTCATTTAAACTCTTTTCAAAGAGAATTTTCATAAAGATTAAAGTGACTATTACTGTGGAGTGTGTCTCATCGGCTACCTGCCACAAAGTTTTTCTAAAATTTTGCACTTGTTTGTTTACCATACCACAGAAACATACATCATGATGTTTATCTTCACATCATACAATTGGATTATTGTGAAAATTTCATGATAAAAAATTTTGTGAAATGTATGAATGCATCAGGTATTACTTTTTTCTTAGTCACTGTATTACACTTGTCCTGAAACTATTTGGAGACAGTGATGAAAATGTGTGCGGGCCCATGAACAAAAGTGTTTCTCTTGTTTTTATTAAACACTTTGTTACTGATACTGCAGAAACTTGTAGTGTAATAAGTATAATAAGTTATCACGTGTTGGTACGAATGGACTTTGTGTATTATTATTTGTTACACCTTGCTACTGGTAGCTGTAGCACAGTAGTGTAGTGAGATGCATCATGTTTTAGTTGCAGAACTATGTCTGCATGGGTCTCATGGGTACTGAACAATTAAAATAAATGGCTGTTACCTGCCTTTGACAGACTTAATTTTCACTGTGCCCTTTAGCTTCTGAACATCTCTCTGTTAGTGGTCTTTTATTTGTACCCGTTGTGTTCACCCATAAAAGTGACAGTTGTACTCCAGTAGGGTGAAGGTTTTACTGGCCTCAGTGACAGGGTCTGAAAATCAGGACGACACAAACGGAACTGCATATTGGTAATGCAGTCGTTGCTCAACGCTGATTTTAGTTCAAGGTGTGATTTTTGTTTTGCGGAAAACTTGTACATTTATCTTCTGAAAGGTACAGTTTTGTCTGCTGCTGCTGGAATGTTCAGTCATGGGCTATGAGGTTCACGCAGTGCATTTACCGAAGATTTTTTGCTTTTTCTGTAAGGATTGGTAGCTGTTTTTTTTTTTTTGGGTGGGATAGCTGAAGTGTATTTGGTGTAGTGTGATGCAAATGTTTGTTCTGTTAGGATAGCTTGTGCTAAACCATAAGGATGTTTTCAAGTGTTTGTTGATCTCAGTATCAGTTTTGAATATGGTACGAAAAGGTGTGTGTGTGTGTTTTTTACAATTGATAGTACCCCCCTATAAAGGTCTCAATCCTGTGTGAATCATCTCATTTTTGCCTGTGGAGCAGCAACATTAATGTGATGTACAAGGACAGACCAGAAGTTTTTGGATGAGTGTCAGAATGCAGTCCATCCTTGCTTTTAGCTGACCTCAGTTTTACAGATTTCATGGATTGTTACAAAAATATTCCGAAAACTTTTTATATCATAAATATTGAAAAGAAGACGTTTACATTTTTGATAATGTAATGTTAAATATAAATTACCTTTTTTGGTGAAAATAGCTTGATTATTACATAAATAATTTCTCAATCAATTTCAATAGTGTCTTAAAAAAGAACCATCTACATTGTTAGTTCCATGAAGGTGGTGAAGCACCAGCTAGCCCCCTTGTTGTGGGTTTCTGATTGTGCCGTGGCCCCGAGAGTGTGCCTTTTCATTGCCTTTTGCATATAATTTATTGTATGCATTTTTTATTAGACTTTCATTTTATGAGGCACATTACATGTTAATTGCACAGTTTAGGTTATAATATTGTTACTGTAGTGCTTAGTGCAGGCCGCTTACCTGACGTGATTAATTTGTGCTTCTGAAGGTGGCCCGCTCATCGTGACTTAGTTATACATCTAAACTGTAGTTCCAAGACCTGAGGCCCACCGGAACTGTTGTGTGCATATAAGCCCTCACTATGAAGTAGCAGTAAGCAGTCCTTCTTCCAGGCATGCTTGGTTTTGTGACTGACATGTTGGTAAGGCTGTGGTCTGAGAAGCTTTTTATTTCTCAAGTAGAACAGCAAACCTGAGTAACTGCACTTGATAAGGACACATCTGTGTTGCTTTTGTAATGGATTTAGTTTATTGGAGTAAATGAAAATAAAATGCAAACTCCAGAAATGTACTGTTGTCATAACTATATACCTGCCATCTTCTCATGGTCTTGACGTAAGTACAGCCATGATGCTCTTCAGCTGTCCAGGTTTGTAAGGCAATTATTGTTATTCTTTATTTAGCTAACAGCTAAATCAAGGTCACAAGATAAGTTAGTGATAATATAGCAGGAGGTAGGATTCAAAATTGTGTCCTCTTAGTGTGGGGCAGCAGCTATAACCTCTACACCACCTGAGTCATCTAGAGAACTCTCAAGTAGAATGTGTATGGAGGGATTTGCAAACATAAGGTAAAGGATCTCAATTTGCAAAATTGTGTTTCATTGCGGATACTGGAATGTGTAATTCTGGTGCCTCACAGTGCCAGGACTATGGTTTCAGATGTGTGTTTCAATTTGGCTCAGTCTGTGTGGTTTTCAAATGTTCTCTTACTGTCCACTTCACCAGAAACACATCTCTGGACAACTGGTGACTAAATTTCCTGTAGTGTGAGTGAATGAGTGATTGCTCTGTGAGGGACTTGTGCCCTGCCCAAATATCCTATTCTTCTGGGGTAGGATGAGGATCACCTCGATACTATACTGAATAAGAACTTATTGGTAATTAATGAAAAATGAATGTAGGGTTCAACTGTTGATTGTAATCCATGAAAGGATCTCTGAGAGGCATTTTTGAAATATGGATCTCATTTTTGATGGAGTTAGTCTTTTTTGCTTTGCTTTTTTGCTTGCTTTGTTTAGTTTTCCTTAAACAGCATTATGTTTGTAGGACAAACGTGTTATGAACATTTTCTGCTTTTATGCAAACAGAAAATCCATCTCTCAGATGTGCCATGGGCTATGTTCAGTGCAGACCAAAGGAGATGGGTCATGAAGAGTGGGGAGGATGATGTAGAGAGATGGTTGTGAAGTGTGGTACTTGCATGTTCTTTAATGGAGAATTTGGTCCCTTGTCTGTTCATCTTTTTTTGTTGCTTTCAGCAGAGGGACAGGTGAGTGGCAGATACAGCACCCCACCTGCCAGGATCCTCTTCACCAAGAGCTCTCTCAGCAGCTGCTTGTCTCCCAGCAAAAAGCCCAAAGCACGGTGAGGCTTCATCACCTTTATTAGTGGTACCTTCTTGTGTTTTTCATTGCAGATATGAATTCAGAGAAACATTACTGAAAAATGTTTATTGTGCACAGAAATCAGTTCATGTTAACATAGTACCATTGACACTGAATTCAGCTGGTTAGTAGCCTGAAGATCACATGTCATTTTAGGCATTATCTATTAACTGGAAGAAACTATATTTTAGTTTGTGTAGATCACAATATGTTTTAGATGTAGTGATGTGATTTGGCAAAAAAGGACAACAGAGACCAAAATTCCAGGATGCACCGATTGCTCAAATCCACATTAGATTTTTTTTTTTCCCTTAAATTTTGTCCACAAAGTGGTTCAAAAGAAAATGTCACATCCTGCTGGAGACAGGGAGGAGAGGAAAGTTCAACAACAGAAATATACCAAAATAGTGAACTCTGGTTGTGCTGCTGGCCTTCGTCTTGCCAGGATCCCTGGCTGTATTGCTGTCAATCCTGTTTGTTAGTGTCTGTTTTCCCTTCGAGTTCAACAAACGTGCCGGCTGTTGTTTTTGAGGCCCTTCCCTCTTGTGGCTGCCACTGCTGCTGCTGTAGTGTAGAATCATATAGAGGCACTTTACTCTAGAGTGTCCTGTTCACGAAGAAATGTGACTCGTGTGCTGCGATGGAACATTGGGGCCAGAGCAGGGGAGCTGTTCTTGGTGCTGAATTTAATTCTCCTCATACCACATCAAAGTATTTTTTCAGTAGCTTTGAAAGTATAATTTGATACTTGGTTTGTATGTATTACCGTCACAGTACTGAAGTGCTAGAGATCTTTGAATTATGGACCATGAGATTTAATGGAAAAAAAACTGTAATCTTTTGGGGCAAGATCTAATATTTTGTGTTCTCTCTGCAAGCCAAAATGTATAGAAATCAGATTGAATATTTGAGCGCTTGAGCAGCATCATCAGTACACTTCTCTGCAAACACAGGTTAATAGCATTGCAGTTCTTGTCACTTTGCTGTGGTGTTCAGTCTTTTCCCTTCTGTGATTAAACATTGTTAGTACCATCACCTGGGACGGTAGACCCCTCCCTTCATCCTTTGCTGCATCTGCTGTCTGTTTTAGTTATGTTTTATAAGTGTTTTGGTGTATTGCACTAAGTCTGTGTGATGTTAATTATGGTTTTGTAACCGGGGAGGGTTATTGCATTTGTCTATGACTGATATCTGGTTACACATCCCCAATAGGGCTTTAGTTGGTTTTCGTGTATTTTGTGTGTTTGTGAGTGTTCGGGGGATAACTGTTGGTTTGTTTCTGCTTTATGGTAAAAGCGAGTAATAACGGCAAGTGGGTGGAACACGAGATTAGTGTCGGCCATTAGTTGTACTGAGGAAATGTTTGTAATTTAAAATAGCACTACAAATGAAACTTTTCTTTATAGTGTTTATTTATAGATTGAGTATCTGTAAATGAAGGGCTGACTACATTCACAATTCATTGCCATACTTGGACAACTCTTATTAGAGAAAAGTTGCCTAAACCAACAGTTTAACTCTGCTGGTCCTCTGTGTCACATGGACTTAATTTCTGGTGCCAAAAGCCACACATCACTGCAGATTTGAAGTCGAACGGCCAGATGACAAACTGTAAACCTTGTGTATAGGATTTCATTTGTCATACACCTACTTTGCATCTTCACCAGGTGAGGTGGGATACAGAGTGTTTAGAATTTTTGCATGTGTAAAAAAAGAAGTTATGCTATACCATTTCAGTTTTAGGAAACTCAAAAATAATGGAGAATGTGGTCACCTGCTTGCTTATCCTTTCTTGAAAATTTTAGTGGCCCATTTTAGCGGTGACTTGTATTTGACTTGTAGCGTTGATCTTTGGATCTGTGTAAGAGAAAATATTTAATTATTTCATCACCACCTTGTATTGTATTGTCACAGGTGAGGGTGTGGGGTTCCCCCCTTCCCTGTAATACTGGGTTAGGGTCATGGCCTCCTGGCTGTTGTAGGCAAATAGTATGGTGACCAGGTCAACTGAGAGGTCATCACCCACCCGCAGTGTCCCTCACAGTGTCTGCTGCTCTGTCTAGCTTGCAATTCAGGCAGGCTGCTATAGGCACTTGTTAAAAGCAGTAACTTATCTCGTGTTTGAAGCTAATGGGTGGAATACTGGCTGCAGTAAAAAAATAAATTACTTTTTTTCCACCCTCCCTTGCCGTGCCCTCCTAACCCGCAGTGTAATATAGCGGCTGGGAGAGTATGCATTACAGATCTGAAGCAATAGAATTTATCTGTGCTGCACAACGCTGAGTGATGCATTTGAAAATAATGTACTTGAGCAGAGCATTACATGGACCCCGTAACTAATGGACAGCTCTCACTGCTAGCAGCAACTGTATATCATTTGCTTGGCCTGCGTTGTGAAGCTCCAGAGAGCCTCTGAGAGGTCTCTTGGGCTCGAGCCCATTGGCCAAGTGTCTCCTGCATGACATTGCTGTTGTCCTGGTATCTGGTGTCCTGGTATCTGTATTGTGCAAGAAAATGCTGTTGGCATTAATTCACAAACACGAAAAAACATTTGTCACTAAAATGAGATTTATTCATCAATGTGGAAGTAGATAAAATATTTTATTTTTCTGGCACAGTAGAAGTATAGCTTTCATACATAAAACATAAAAATTTTGATTAAACATGGTTTATTACATATTTCTGTCCTTTGTTGGACTTCCTATTTGTATTTTGCTGGCCTTTATGTTGTTTGAGAGTTAACACCACACTCGTGCACATTGTCTGTTGTTTTTCTGCATGATGGAACTTTAGGCCAGCACATTAATAGTACATCATGATCATATCTCTCCTTGTAAACATAAGTGTTCATACATTTCCAAGAGCTCAGCTGGGATTCTTGTCCCGGAAGAAGAAGAAAATGGACGAGGCTGTGAAGAACATGGTTTCACTCTGTGGTCTGGTCACACGAGTTAAATTAGTGCCTTCGGGTTGATTTGAGGTGTTCAGATCTTGTATGTGTTTCACAAACTTGCTGTTTATATATGTGGTTGAAGAAGAGTGGGGAACTTCCACAAATGTAGAAAAAGCTGGTGTTCCTATTGCACGGCTGGAGATGTTTTCACATCACTTCTTTTCTTTTTTAATTAATGATTTGTAGGTGTGTGTTCACAGAACAATGGTGTAATGTACAGTTTAAGTTTTAAAGTTTAGTTAGATTTGACATTCAACAGTAACTGTTAATAGACATGGTTATATTAATTCTGTGCATATGAGTAAATATACACAATTTTTTTTGCCTTTTTTCTGTGTATTATTAGCCAGGATGTAAATTTAACCTTCTACATCTAATGCTATGTGCTCTTTGTGTAGTATCGGTAAGGAAGGTAGATGTGAAAAAGAAAACAAGGAATGCAAAATTAATCAAATCCACAAAAAGAGCAGAAAGTGCACGGACGTGCTTCCTTAGTGGACTGTGGAAGACAATGTGTTCATGAGATCATAAGAGACATTTGAGAAGTCCTCTAGTTTGTGTATATTCACATGACGTACAGCACAATATAGATGGACTTGCATTGACATGCAAGTAATGTTCTTCATATGCCAGAAAAATGACCTTTGTTTTAACACTGTTTTAAGAGGATTATAGGAAAAAAGAATCAAAACTTAACATAAAACAAATGACCATGTGGAACATCCAGGAAAAGCTGTGTAATGATTTAATCATTAGTTTCATTGTCTTTCTTTCAAAGGCAGCAATACTTCAGACACTTCAGTGTATTTTTCACTCTGGTGAAACCACCGCTTATCCTGTGGCTTTTACGAGTTTATTCTGAACTGTAGCTTGCAAGGCGTTTAACTAACTGAGGAAAATGGTATGTCCAAACATCACAGGGAAAATATCCTACAAACACAGAACATGCACTAAACTCACATAGATATGTGTCTTTTGGGAATAGTTCTTGTAAAACACTAGGAATACTGAAGTATAACTTTAAAGTGCTTCAATAAAGCAGCAAGACGTTTTCTGTTCTTGTATTCTAATCAGATTTTTTTTGTATCTTAATTAAATGGCATTTATATGTTGTCTGTCTTCTGCCTCTACATTTACATGCTGTTTTGGGTTTCCTCATTTTTAGTTTCTTCAGACATTCCAGAAGCACATGGTTCATGTGAATTTATATCTCTAAATTGCTACCAGTTTGTTGGTAGATAAGTAAACATAATGGATAGCTTGCGTTGAAATGTACTTTACACAACATCCGATTATTCTTCTGAGAGCTTACGATATTGGTCAATTATAACTTTATGAACGCACTTTGATTCTTTATTATAGGCCTTCAGCTTGACGTCTGTCACCACCGCCACCAATGCACTCTCGTTCAGTTGCTTGTATGACATTGTGCCCGTTTGCGGTTCAGCATTAAGCAGAACTGTAATACTGTAAGGAATATTCTTGTAATAGTTACTCTTATATTACATTTAGGTGTAATACAAGGTACAAGTACAAAGTATAAAGGGGGGGGTTAAAAAACGGAAGTTCTTCATCGAATTTTTAAGTGCGGGTTTGGACTGGCTGTATACACTATGCAAGGTAAAATACTGTGCTTTTCTGTTATTGTGATATATACTCCCTGATAACTCTGTAATTGTTTTATAGCCTTTCGAAAATACTTTGCTTTACAGTTGAGCGGGTGCAGTGTGCCCTTTTCCAAAAATGTTTTATGTTAGTATCAAACTGCTGATATATTCCATCTGGCTTATTGCCTGAACACATCAGAATGCTGATGATTGGTAGCCCACCTGATGTGTCTCCATAATCCTTCAGGTTTCTTTATTGTACATTTTAGGTGTAAATGTGTTTTCTAAAATGGACCATTAGACATTTTTGCTTTTTATTTACTTTTTGCCTTATAGATAATTTACTTTTGCAGTGTTATGAAGCACCTTGGTAAGGCCTTGTTTGCACCTGGATAAATTTAAACTAGCTCCTATAACAGTAGGCTGTAATATTTTTCTTACCATAACAATAACCTGAGTGCTGGTGCATTATCCAAATTGCATGATAAATTTGCACTGGATTTATTTATTTTTTCCTGCATGACAATCCAAGAGACTCATCCTTTGCTGCCCAGCATCCTCTGAATAACCTTTGCTTTTATGTGAATTATCGGTTATCCCTATCACCGCATCCCTCCTCCCACAAGTATCATCACCTTTTTTGGTTTATGTGCACTTCTAAATAGAAATTTTAATGAGGTGTCATTATCATTTCTGATTTCCTGTGTGGTGTGAAGTGAGTGACCTCTGGCATTTACCAGGGGATAGGAGGTTGCAGCCAGATGTGGCTGCCTGACATTAACTCCACTGCCTTTTTTCAGAGAACTGTAAGCGTAGGCTGGTGGAAGGGCAGCTCACTGGTCAAGCAAAGTGTCACCAGGAAAGGTCGTTGTTGATGTAAATCATTGAAATTCCACTTAAGTGCGATTTTGTGTTAAGCTATTTGTGATTCGCTTCAGCAAAATAAACACGGGACTAACAAAGGGCCACTTAATGGTAGGGACTTGATTGAAACAAACTCACCAGTATTCAGAATGTTGCTCCTCATTAAACCTGGATGGCCTTTGGTTCTGTTAGATATCGCTATATTTTGAGCATTAATTAAGATTTCAGGAAAGAGCAGGCTTCTTGAGGGGGAAAAATAGAAATTGAAGTGATCTTTCCACCTTTTTTCCCCATTGTGTGTCATCTAAAATGGAAGGTGTTCCTTTAGAAAGCAGTTTTAATCATAGATGCAGTATCTTAGATATTGCAGTTGTACCATGGGGAGAAGACTGGAGAGGGAAACGAACTTGAAACGAACAGAGTCTCTACAAGGCAAGGCCAGAAACCGGCCTTGACTCTATAGCGTGTGGCGGTGTGGCAGCTCTGTCCTGACATGTTGGAGCTCTTTGTTCAGCCGTGTCTTCCTATTTGCTCCAAGTTGCTGGCGGTGTGATAAGTCTGTAACATAAGACTGAATAGTGTACAGAAACTGTTTTCTGGCCAGAAATCCCTTAGCTTAAATATGAAAATGGTCCTCCTTTGCATGTTTCATATTTGTATGCATGAGGCCACAATTAGCATGATAATAACATGGCTGAAATGTCTGAAGATCAAGTCAGTGGGAGTCCTTCCTGGGTCCCCGGAGATAACAGAAAGCGTTTTAGCGTAAGCATGCCTTGCAAAATGTTTTTATCTATTTAAATGCCAATTTAAAAGACTTTGTTTTCTGAAGGGAAAATGAGCATAAGAAGTCTGTCTCTAACTTGTTTTTATTTTATTGACCATATAAGGGCCTGAAAGTGTGCTGGTGTTGCCTGTATAAAAAAGCCTTAACCAAATGGTGTAGTAGAGTGTATGAAAGCTTTGAAACTATAACTAATAAGAATTGTTTTAACTACATATATACAATGATGAAGTGAAAGTTTGCCATTTACCCTACATACTTGGTGAACAAGTTTGCATATGTACATTGCTTTGCTTTAAGTGACCTTTTTATGAAACACTTGGCCTTTTGTATTTTACTTTTAAGAGGCAGGAAAGTAAGAGTGCTGCTAACGGTAAATTTGGGGGAAAATGTCAAATTAATGAACATTCGTTTTAAGGCACAGTCCATCCCAGAGTTGCATTTGTACAGAGTAAGAGCACACAGGCCAAGGTGGGCACTCGCTGCCTCAGGTCGGCATGGTGTTTCCCAAACTCAGGGATACAAACTCCTGTTTCTGGGTAAATTTCAGAGGTCTTGGAAAATAATTAATTTGATAAAACTGTATGAATAAGTGCGAAATATCATATGATTGCCCATTAACACTCCTGGGATGAATAAATAAAATGACAACATGTTATTTACAATATATAATTAAAGCACTTTATTGTAAAAAGTTAGTTTATTAAAATTGAAACTAATTTCAAAATAGAATTGATACAAAGTATTAAAGGCATTTTGTACTGCATGTGTGAGATTATCCTCTAGTGACTGGTGTTGACCAGTGTACAGGCAGATTTTATAATTCTGGGTAGTGTATCGTGTAATTGCCTGTAATGTGCACGTGGTTTATCGTACACTCACTGACAGCGTCGGCACGTATTTTGCTGCACACTTGTATCGTGAGGCTGGAAATACTCGCTGAAGGAATCGTTAAAATCATTTCACAGTTCTTTTTCTTGTAGGTGGGTTAGGTGTGTTGTTCACGTGCAGCGTTGGTGGACTAACTGGGTAAAAATAACTAACTAACCAGGCAGCTGGTAGTTGGAGGCTGAGGACAGGGTAAAGGCACCTCAGTGCACGTGGATTACGTGACAGTGGGTACAGATCGTGTAGAAAGTGTTTCATGGATGGTGTTTTATAGCGCCTTGCCTGCTGACATACATGTTTCTTTCACTTGTTGTACATTGATTGAGGAACGTGAGGCTCAGATCCGGGGCCTCCAGGACACCATTACAGAGCTCCACTTGGAGATGTCTATGAAGGATGAAGATAAACTGGAGCAGCTGCAAGAGCTGCACCGGCTTGAGAGCAGGATCAAGGAGCTGACCCAGGAGGTGAGGACTTTTTCCTTCACTTAGTCTCCAGTGTTATGACACTTTGTTGTCGGACCAATTCTAGGTATTCTGCAGTATTAATTGTGTGCGGTAACATACTTACAGTGTACGTTTTCAGCAAGAACTTCCATGTTACATTTAAATTTATTCAGTTCCCTGACACTCTTCTCCAAAGCAACTTACTCTGTTAAGCTACTTTTAAAGTTTCACTCGTTTATACAGCGGAGTCATTTTTATTGGAGCCATTTAGGGTACCTCAAAGGTACCTCAGGTGGTGGTAGGATTTAAATCCACAGAAAAGGCTGAGGAAAGATTAATGAAATATATGAAAATATTGCTGGTAATATTGTACCTGATCCTTCAAGGTCAGTGCTGAGCAAAAAAAAATTCCCACATGAGACTGACATGGTGCAGGGCTGGGTGTACTGGCTACTTTAAAGTATTGTGTGATGTAAAGCCCAGTAT
The DNA here is from genome assembly GCA_900497675.1 of Arapaima gigas. Classification (NCBI taxonomy): domain Eukaryota; kingdom Metazoa; phylum Chordata; class Actinopteri; order Osteoglossiformes; family Osteoglossidae; genus Arapaima; species Arapaima gigas. Next base: position 136,494 of record UFQX01000572.1, on the reverse strand, counting down.
GTGATGTTTTAAAATATTAAGGTTCCCCAGTTTATGTTTGTCAGGTATATCATTAGTCTTTCAATTACAGTTTTATAAGTACAGGGATTTCTTGAGATTTTGACTTAGAAATTTATTTTATTTAACACTCTTTACTGAGTTATGACCAAATGGGTGCCTGATTTTGTGTGTGTGTGTGTGTGTGTGTGTGTGAGTAACAAGAGCTGAGCATAGGGGAATTTTCAGTGTTAGCATTGTAATGGTAATTACATTTCCAACTTATGAGATTTCACCTTATGAGGCCATTTCCAGGAACACATAAGTCTAATACGTAGGGTGTTACTTGTAATTGAATATTGGGTTGTCATCTTTAGAAAGCTTTTTTGTCCTTCATAATGTGTTTAAGTATTTTCTCTTTTGACAGAAGCTCTTTGCACGCACCAAAACATACAAAATGAAAAGAAAAATCACACACATATGTACGCATCACATGGTCACTGTTAGGCTTAGGCTTAGAACGATTGAGTAGTGAAAGTGTGCGTAAAGCACAAGTGGGAAATCTGACTGATTTTGCTCATATTTGACACCTCAAATGGCAGCAGCATTCTCTGCCCAGCTGGATGATGGTCCAGCACTGCTTTGACCTCTAACAAGAATCTGACTGCTCAGTTAAGACAGTGGGAGGCAACCTCCTCTAATAAACTGTTATATTGTGCAGTTTTAATCTAGAAGTATAATTACCTTAATTTCTTTATATGATTAAGTACTTTCTGTTGGACTTCAAGTGGAATGCTGCACGGGACTGCAGAGAAAGTTCTAGTAACCCCTTCCTTTGTTGTGTTTTATATGGCTGTTGTGCAAAATAATGAGACCATCAGTGTTTTGCTTATTGAATTTGAAGTCAGGCAGTATTAATTTACTTCACGGTTAAGTAGAGGCACTGGGAAATGTGAGGTTGGGTTGTGCTGCTGCTTCATGTCTTGCGGTGAGACTGTTGTTGGTCTGCAGGTTTCTGACCTTCAGGTCAAGTTTGGCCAGTTATGACGACCTGGGTTTTCAAAGCAGGCCTGGTTCGTGTGTCATCTTCAACAATCTCCATTTCCACATACCTTGTGCTCCAGCAGGCTGTGGAAACTGACAGGCCAGCATAAGCGAGTGCCGCTTTCATTCAGAGCTGCTGAGCATAAGGCTTGATTTTACCACAGTCCTCCTGGTGCAGAAAGGACTGCCACGGTGAACAGTGCAGCTTTCGTGCCGGACTAGTGTAAGGCTATTCTAACAAAACAGGAGGAAAAGTGACAACTCCTGGCTGTGCCCAGCCTTCCTGCTGCACCTCTTCTCTCATTCCCCGTAGTGCGGCAGCAGTGCGTCAGGAAGGAGAGGCAAAGTCACACAACATTAGTTGGGTGGTGGCAGCCTGTGCAGAAAGCCATTACTCTTCGGTGACAGTATGAAAGAGAGCAGCAGCGCTGGGCTGTGCCTTTGCCCACCCAGTCCCTCGCTCAACGCATGCCGCTAGCAGGAAATTGCCTCATACTCCAGTGCGCAGGAGGTGACACTCCTGCAGTAGCCGCACTGGCACCACTCTCTGGGGTCCACATCCTGCCTGAATATGGTAACTAAGGTATTGCTGAGGCTCTTCAGTCTGAACCGATGCCGTACACTGCTTTGGTAACTTTGTTCCTGTGATGTGCAGGGCTGCAGTCATACCTACCTCTGGGATTATCGGTGGCATCTGATTGATGGAGATCAGGTGTTAATAAATAGTAGTTAATAGCTCTGCATTGCTCGGAACAGCTAAGACTGGCGTGGATGCAGATGCTGTGTAAAGTTCCTGTTTTATTTTTTGTTTGTTTTTTTTTTTTTAATTTTTGATGAACGCTACACAAAGTCCACCCCTTACTGGTTCATGCATGATCATTCAGTGAACCTTGCATACCAGGCATGCAACAATTATTTTATATAGCATCCTGTGTCTCTCTTTGCCCATCCAGCCAGCTGGACACTTTGTGGAAGCCTTTTGGGTTAAGTACCTTACAAAAGGCTGCAGAGGCAGAGGAGGCTCTTGGGACCTGAACCAGCAACCTTGCACATCTCAGGCCCAGCTCCTTAACCCCTAGGGTATGTGTGAATGGTGGGGTGGCCACTCAGGTGGATGCTTCCTTTCAAACACTTCTTCCACCGCATTATGCCCTTACAAATTAATGGGGACTTTGGAGAGTAGAACACCCTCTCTAAATCTGTCAAGAGCTGTTGTTAGTGTGACCCGAACTTTCCGAAGCATTTGGAAAATACGATAAGGCGCTCTAGTCAAGTCTGAGAAAAACGAAGCTGTATATAAATAACTGGCATGTCTTCAAAAGGCTCACAGAAAGAACCAGGCTGTTTTTATTTTATTCATTCTTGCTGATGGTGTCATTTTTTTAAAACCCTTGTGTAGCACAACACACTACTGTTAGCACACATTGTGACTTTCTCATTGTTTATGTGGTGCATGTATTTACTGTGTGTTTTATTAAGTTTTGCTGCTTTGCACGACTAGCATCAGGATGAGGTACTTTGTAAATGAGAAATGGACATGTTTTTTTCCTTTCAGAGGGACTGTATAAAAAGTGGCAGCAGCCTTTCACTGTGAAAATGTGTGTGGTTCAGAGTAGCCCTTGCTCTCCCCAGCCCAGCTGGCTAAGCAGGCGCACAGGAAGATGAGTGTTTATTACTATTCCTGGCTGGGCTTTGTTGTGATTGTATGTGCTTTCGCACCCAGCTGGCCTCTGCTCCATGCGAAGCGGAGTGCTGCTGTGTGATTAAGGGGAGCGAGCAGCAGATTGCTTCTCGGCAGGAACGTCTGTTTTGTATTCATCAAAGGACCTGGCTATGATTTGCAGGTTCTTCGGCGTGCAAGGACACCATTCCCTTCATCTCTGTATTTGCCCCCTTGGAGTCCGAAATGCTGTGCCCAGTGGGCCACCTTCTCTGTACCCCTGCATCTTTATCATTATTGTTGTTGTTGTTGTTGTTGTTGTTGTTATTATTGTTTTATTATTATTGTTTGTTTGTTTGTTTGTTTGTTGCTTTAGTGAAGCTTTGACTCAGAATACTTTATTTAGCACATGCGTATAACTGTTGTGCCAGATCAGCTTAGGCTAGGTGCTTTGTTGAGTAGCACTGAAGCAATAAGGGAGGCTGAATCTTGCAGCAGCATCTGTCTGGTATCTTGGTCCCACACATAGATTTATTCATTTGTCTGACACTTTTCTCCAAAGTGATTTCCAGAAAATCAGTTTCTTTCTCTCTCATTTGTTGACGTGTAGAATGTCAAAGTGAACCTTTAACCTTACAGTATTAATCTATTTATGATAATTTACTCATATATATTGCAGCATAAAGATTGCTGGGACTATTTAGGGTAAGTGCCTTGCTCATTTAATACCGCAATAGGAGGTGTGATTTGAATCTGTGACCCCCTCATACCAGGAGGGTGCCTCTTGCCACTATGGTTACCTGCTGCCCAACAGTTTTGCTTATTCAAATGTTATTTACTTCTCCTCTGTCTCAAATGGACAGATTTATCTGGAGTAACTTGGTGAGATTTACTAGCCTGTCGCACTGGGTTTTGCAGACTTGGTTTTTGTGTGAGGCAGTGGCAGGGCTTTGTTTGAGTGGCAATGCTGCACAGGCTCGAGTGAGTACGTGTGACGAACGCCAAGGTGCAGCAGGGTAACTGCACCAGGGCATGGTGGTGAGTGGCTTTTGCAGGGGTTCCTGCTTCCTCTGAGTTGGTCAAGTGTTGCACTTTAACCGTTAAAGCAAAGCTCTTCCTGGCCTGTGGGGCTGTGCTGAGGGGCTGATGGAGCACGGTAACAATCCCATCACTGGCAGGAGCCAGCAGCGAGTACAGAGAGAGGCTTTCAAATTGGAGGCAGCACGGAGTTCGCTGCACGGACTCACGCAGCTCCACTTGTCTGATTCAGTGGGGAGTCGTTGAATATCTCTGATTAACTCCGACGATCACACTCGGACCACACTCCCCCTGTCGGGTCAGGCAGATGTCAGATGGATGAAACACGTGGCTGCCCCAGCCCGTCTCCAAGACTATTCCAGTGTGTGTTGTTGCTTCAATTATGTCCGCCACCGCACTATTACTCTTGGATGTGTTGATACCCCCACGGTTGCAGTGCATATGCCAACATTATCCGGATGAACGTGCCCACTTATTTCACTCCCTTATAAGAACTGGGAGCACAAGTGATTTGTCAGGCTGATGGTAATGTCTTGCTTGCGCACTCTGAAGGTCCCACTCAGTGCCCTGTCTAAACAGAGCTCCTGCCCCCTGCCTGCTGCAGAAACTACAGCCCCGTGTTTGGATAGGGAGGGTGGCCAGGAAATCAACAGTGTAAATTATTAAAGATGATTGCAGCTCGACAAACAGTGGTGAAAAATTTAAGACGCTCACATATATATGCTGCTTTGTGTTCCTTTAGGGGGTTGTAAGGGAAACTAGTGCTTGGCTCCTCCCTGCTACTAGACTGGAGCCATTTGCACATGTGTCCTGCCAGTGGAAAATAGCTTGTGAAGTGGCCATTTATTTTTCTCCAGCCCAGCTGCAGGATGAAAGGCAAACAGCATCTGTTGGCACCTGGCTTCTCTGGTTTGATTCCTTACATTTCATGGTTTGCTTTCCATTTGAAAACAGGTGTTTCATGTCATGAGGTTCAGGACTATGCTATTTGCAAAATTTAAACTATTATATATTTATTTATGTACTTGCATAATCATGATGGTTAGTGAAAACTTTTGTCTGGTTAAGTCCACTGATAATGGAATCGAAATACATTTACATTTTTTCTGCACATCAAAAATATTTTGGCTAGAACAAAATCCATTTGTTCTGTGAATACCAGAAAAGGTGTGTGTGTGTGTGTGTGTGTGTGTGTGTGTGTATTGTGATCAGTTAGGGGTCCCAGCTCCCAGTGATGACAGTCTAATGTGGTAGTCTGCCCTCTGCCCCTGAAGCTTCTAATCTTTGAAACTGTGACACTGGATGAAAATGTTATAGAAATCCACATTGGGCTGCCCTAGCTAAGGTCTCTTTCAGGTACTATGGTAATTGAGTCCTACACACCTGCATGCTTTTATGAGTAGAGAATTAGAGTGGAATCTGTCCATTAAAAGACGAATAGTTATGACATCGAAATAAAAAAAAACAGCAGAATTACTGAGAGGATTTTCAGTTATCAAGAAATATCTAGCATCGTGGCAGAGATGGAACTATAACGGTGCTACGCCAACGCGGCTTTTGTTTGAGACTTCTGAAGCATAATGGACATTCTGTGATTTCCAAAAACATTTCAGAGTTGTTAAGTGCCTCTATAATTTGAGCTGTTTACCTGACCTTTCCAAAACTAGGCATTTGCTTGTTATGTGTCAATAGGAATGGGCCACCTGCTAAGTTGCATATTGTTCTAATGTATAACTCGTAGTGGATTTTTTTTTTTCAGCTTTGCTGCTGGTAAATACAACATTTAAATCACAGCACTGGAGTTTTGCTGTTGTTGGACACAGGAGAGTTTTAATTTCTCAGCTCTATTAATGGGACATTAGACCGGTATGGACTTTAAGCACCCAGCTTTAAGAGCTGTCTTTATCTGTTGCTATATGCCAGTGTCTTGCACACAGCCATTAGGTACAAGACTGTGTCCCCAGTCTGCAGATCACCTGGATAAAATGGTTTGTGGTCTACCCCAGCTTGCAGGATTGTAGATAGCAGTATTTAAAGATGAGTGCGCTAGTTCAACGGGAGTAAAGTGGATCACTGTCTAGTTTTCAGGCTAAAATTAGAGGTCTGGCAGGGCTCCCACCCCCTTCCTCCATCCTTTGGGAAGGGGGCCCAGTGTGTCAGTGAGTAAAACTTTAAAGATGCTGGGTTGCACTTCAGTGAGTTGTATGTGCAGCCCTGATTCAAAAAAAAAAATATTTTAAAAGAGCATGCTTTGTGTCCTGTTACTTGGCCATGATTTTATGTATGTTTGTAAATGATATGACCCCCCCCCCCCCTTCTTTCTTCCTTGTGTTATAAAGTGTAAATTCAGAGCTTCTAGGAAGTTATTTTGTTGCTTTAGTTAGTTTTATTAGGGCACTGAAGTTGCCTGTTTCTCTCCCCCTTCATGAAGTTAAGGGCCTATTAATGTTCTTGGCAGAGGGTGCACCTTTGTTCTTTAGTTAGGAGGAAAAAAATGTCAAAATTTGACAGCTGATAAGACATCAGTACTTTCATAGATAAACATTCAGGAAAAAACCAAACGAGACACCTTGGGGAAAATATGTGTATAAAATAGAATACCCATATACGGCTATGTCTTTCTTTAGCAAAATATAAAGTATTTTGATGGTACTATAGCCCTTACAATGGCAAAACCTTTTCCTAGCCTTGTCCCTCATGTGAAGAACCACATTTATCCACTTGTCAATGCCATTGGCCTTTACCTTTGTGTGTCGTCTCGCCAGCAGGAGAAGTATTGAACAACATTAGGAATAGGTCCCTGACCAGGCAGACGGTTACCTGTGCGCCAGGCTTGTTCTGGGATAACCGAGTCTCATTGCTTTGCTTGCACGACCTCGAGATCAGCCATAGTGCAGCCAAAAAAACTTCTTAAAGATCACTCCATTGCTAAGAGTTTGTCTGGTCCTCAGTTTATCATCTCATTACACTTTTGCACTGCCCTGTGTCCAGCACATGACCCACTCTATGGGTTTCATTGTTTTTTCAAGTGTCAGCTTTATGAAAAAACCATTGTCATAAGGGTGCTGAACATTTGTATGGATGTTTTTTCTGTGGACAGGAATCTACTTCGATGAGGTCACTGCTGTTTGTGTAGTTGTGATCTTGAGAAGTTTGACATTTTAGCACCACACTCCCTTCCCAATCTGACAGATTAGCTGTCAGTCTGTCAAAATGAGTTGCCTGCTGTTGTTTCCATTGCCTCATTTTCGCTTGTCTTTTTTTAAATTCTCTCCTTCAACATACACCCCTCCCAGTTCTTTGTTTCTGTCTGTTGCACGCTCGCAACAGCTGTACCTTTAACAGCCTTTCGACTGTTCTTTTCTCCAAACTTGTTTTAGGTCTTCCATCAGAGTTAACTTGATGGAATAGCTGCACAGGACAAAGACTCAAGCCAGACTTCCACCAGCTGTTCTAACTTACGTGTCCTTGCCCTACAGTGACACTGGCACATGCAGAAACACAGATGAAACGTTGGTTGAAAACAGGCCAATGTGAAATGAAATGTAACTGTCAGGTATAGCACTGTTTGATTATAACAGCTGAGCTTTCCAAGGTGATGTTTGAACTTGTTGTTTCTTTGAGTGATTAATGAAGGTCCAGTAGGAGGCAGAAGTACGAGTATGAGAAGTATGAGAGTGAGGTGGTGTCCTGGGGGATGAGTAAGTGTATAGGTGCAATGGAGGGAGTTAAAAGGCTACGGAATTCTTTTAAACCACCAAGCAGCAGTGTCGTATTATTTTTGGGAATGCAGATAATGGATGCGCAAATGGGAATAGAGTTTTTGCTCTCACTCCTGTTTTACTGCTTACTTTTCCATAATATTCATGCAGGTATGCACTTAGTGCTCCTGGAAGGCAACACAAAGAGATGTGTTTGTATACTGAAGTATACGAGGCAGAAAATATCCAGGCTTGTGCTTTTTTTTTTTGAAGCACCTTTTACTCTTCTGTCGACAGAGATGTATCTTCCAGGATTCCTCAACTTTGAGGGACATTGCTCAAAGTGGCATTTCATAATGGAACACTCTTTCATTCTTATCGCAAGAGCTGGAAACTTTCTAGAATTTCCCCTCGTCTTGGTAGTGAAACGCTCCCACCCTCTTGGCAAGCCTGCTGCTTTACTGATACGTTGCTCTTTGGTTGTTTGGTGTATTTACATCTGTTTATATTCACTGCTTGTCAGTATGTGTGCATTTATTTGTGTGTACGTGTGTATGTGTGTATATATTTCAAAGATATGTCACTTTTGAATCAAAATGATAAATATCCTTGTTTATGCAGGATGACCTGGTTGTTTGTGAATTCATTATATGCATTTAGGGACTAGTAGAGAAGATTCTCTTCCTACTGGAAGCTTCTTTAAATTGTTTATTAATCCTATTGACTGCAGTAAATTTCCCTAAAGTGAAATTCAGGTGGATGGTTCGCCATCACTGACGTTAGAGTTGATGGTGGTTCTGCCGTTTCCCCTGTGAGCCATTTCTGATGAAAATGGCACTTGACTCTTGGCTCCTGAAACCTTGCCGCTCTAGTAAAGGTGTCTGTAACGGGATCTACAGGTTCACAGGAACAGGAATGTACTGTAGGACATGCATGCCTATTGCATTCTAGCTGGCTTCGCAGTATCTTAAAGGCTCTACACTGATCACTCATGCAAGCACTCTTCATCCCATTGCGTACCTGCCAGTGTGAAAATCCCCATCCCTCAGAGGTGTCTTCAAACCAACCGCACAGAATCCAGGTTGTTTTATTGATTTGCATCTGAACTCGCAAAGTAAACTTGTAGCCATTTGCTCTGATGAATGAAACTGGTTTTCAATCACAGTATGCCACTGTAGGACTGGTGGGTCACCTGATCTCTTTGTTAGAAGGTAAAATTTCCTCTTACTGATAAAGTGTAAATGTTCCCTCCATTCCATCCATTATCGGTAACTGCTTGTTTAATATATGATTGCAGTGGTAAATAGTCTATTCCATAATCACAGGGCATGAAACAGGCTATACTTTGAGTGCGATACTGACCCTCTGCAGGGCAATGACACACACACTCAGTCTCAAATTGCCATCAACTCAGTATCACCACTCTACCTGAAACACACATCTTTGGACCGTGATGGAAAACCCACATGAATACATGCATAACATGCAATCTCCACACAGTACTGAACTGGGTTTAAACTTTTGCCCAAATGGCCCAGGTGTTACCTGCTGTGCAATACACATTCTCCTCTTATGAATTAGGAAAATGCATCAACATATTATGGTATTTTGTGTCACAACTTCAGTTTTCCAGACTATATGGGGGGGTGTCTGGATGAAGCAAAAGTCTCTAGAAAATCAAACGTGTAATTCAAGAGTTTTTTTTTTTTTTTTTTTTAAACTGGTGCTGTGTACTACTGTCTTATTTCATTTTTTTGGAATATTTTATATTTTTTCAACAGTCTAAAGTTCAAAATTTGTGAAACTGGGGGTGGTTTGTACAGAAGCTTTGCTGTCAAATGTGTCTTGTTCATGCATAACTCAAGATAGAAGTACTGTATGGTAGCCACAGTTTAACATTTAAATGACTGTATAAACTGGAAAGCAAAAAATCACTTTATCATAGTGTTTTAGCAGTAAAAGATGTGTTCTGTGAGACTTTAGGCTGCTTTTAAATTATGGGTTTACAGAAGTGAACATGCAAAATATTCACAAGTACTACTTTATTTCACACCAATACATCTGCTGTATCCTGTTTGAAGAAAATTTCTTAGGAATTACTCGGGCCCTCGTGCAAACCAAAGCTGAAGCTGAAAAAGGAATTCATAGGCAAAACCTGCTTCTTAAGGGGGTCTGGTGCTTTCTTTGCCCACAGACATTTGTAGATGCTGGGCCACTAAATGATTGTTGCTGATGCTTCGCTGTTTGATGTGTCTTAAGAAAGCAAGTTTTCTTTTTAGTTGTTTCTGGTTGGCCACACTTGTCATTTGAAATGGCGATATCCCTCAGCGATAGCCAAACATTTTTCTGCATTTAGTTTGTATTTCAGCATTAAGCATGTATCATTGTCTTATTAGTGTTTCATCAGAGGTTTTACTTATCAGTATGTAAAGCCCTGTTTTCTCCATGGTTTATTTTTGCTTTTCACATATACATCAGCACATTTGAAGAAGTTATTCACGGACGAAAAGCCAGAGCTGTGCTCTGTGCTCATTAGTATGTGTTTTCAGTTTGCGAGGTTTAGCACTTAATGAAATTGTCTTACTGCACCTGTAAAATGAGTGGCATTTCTTGCTCGCTCCTAATTGAGCAACACTAATTATAATGAAGGCAGAAAATTGGATTTTTTCTGTTCGTAAAACACGACACTGCAGTGTGTGCATTTTGTTTTAGCGCCACGTGTTTTCACAGATGCAGTGTGTCCACGTGGCTGGCGAGGTTTGCAGAAGCTAAAATTTATACAAGTGTATAGAAAGTAAGTGCCGTGGTAGATGGGCTTCTTAATGATAATTTTGTTTTTGTTGGATTTTAATTTTATAAAGACTATTCACTCTTTACCAGTGTCTTTTGCTGTTCCCTGCTGTGGCTGCTAACTACAAAGAATAGTTTTGTATTTGTTTTTTTTATGCGTTTCTGTATGTACACAGTTTCTGTGCATGTATAATAGACATTATTATATTATGGCATGAATTCATTTGAAAATGAGTTTATTTTTGAGTTCAGCAAACCTCTATTTGCCATCATATTTTCCAGCCTTCACTGACAAAATAGAACCAAGGTGACAAAGATTAACATAACAGGCACAAACTACAAAAAGAAATTTAAATGGAATATGTCGCAATTCTTTTAATGTTCAAGTTGCTTTGCTTCACTTGGCTTTGATTTATTTTTTCTTTAATATATTGTAAACATTAATAAAGACTGTTCTGAATGCTATAAAGATTACCAGATGATCTTACTTTTACTCTTATTAGCAACCATGCCTACTTTGACTTACTTTTACTATTAAATGTTAGATATATATCAAGTCAATAATTAAACATACATAATTTCCTCAAAGTAATTACATAACCAGATTTAAAAAAGATCTTTTTTTTATGTCTGGAGTTTTTTTTAGGCAGCACATACTGTACATACAATATGCTGGCCATCTATGCGTGGCACAAATGATTTAATGTGCAAGTTTATGAGCCAGTTGAGTTTTAATCACCAGAACAGCTCTGCAGTAAAGGAGCGGCCTGGTCAAGAAGCCCACCAGTGGTAAAGGATGCATTAAGCAATTAAATACAGGGAGTACAGATACAAAATGATGTGCTGACTCTTGCGGTAATTGCCTTAGCTATCGCTGCTGATCACAGTGCGGCTGGGAATGGGGGCTGAGGGGCAGCTGAAGAGAACAGCTTCACATCAGCGTTTTACTTTGACAGGCACGTTCCTACTCTCACGCATGCGCACACGGGCATACAGGAGCCACCATCATAGACTCCCAGCCACACACCAGGCACGATCCCTCACTGCTATAATTATGTATGCATCAATATTTCATGAAGAGCACGCAACTGAACAACCTGCATAGTTTTGTGTGCCTGAATTGCGGGATTACGTTGACACTGCTGACATGGGTTCATCTATGATTCATTTTGTGTCAGAGGGATTCTGCTCTGTTCTGCAGTTAAAAGTGTTTGTCTCACCTGAAGGCTAGAGAAGAGATACTGAACCGTCTCCAGCTTTACCTGAATGGAGCATCTTGTTTCATTGTCTCCAAAAAAAATTGCTGAATAAGATTTGAACGTATCACTTGGTTACGTTTGTTCCTGTCCAGACAAATTTCATAAATTGTTCAGAAAAAATACTTCCCCCCCTCCTGTTTGATTTTTGTGAGTATTGTGACTGCATCGCATTTTACAGTCATTGCGAAGATACCATAATATGTAGTCAACAGTAGTGCCGTTTAACAGCTGTGCCCCATTTGAACCATGTTTGCTAATGCTCACTTGCTAATACTAACCGCATGTTTTGTTAATGCTTATGTCTACAACCAAATCTGTCCAACTTACCAAAAGTATTGCCCTTGGACCATGTAAATTGCTGAAAGGCATACGATAAATCAATGAATACTTGTTAATAAAAATTTTAAACATACATGATAATATTCTTTACTCGATATTCTGCATCATATGACGTAATGGTAAAAAGTTTAGAAATTAATAGAGTTAACGTTTTAAAATTTATTTTGCAACTGTGGAACATTTTCAACATGTAATTTTTCAAGAAATGTATTCAAAAATCATTACATACAGTTCTTACCCAACTTTTCAGTAGCAATTGTTTTTCTGATGCAGAGCTTTTTGAGAGGCATCATAAATGCTTTTTCACGACAGAGCAGAAGTTGTAGAAGAATCAAACAAACACCGAGGAAGACGTCGATGATCCCGGTGTTTCCATATCTGCCATTTTTGAGCATGTCTTTGTCAAAATGCTGGTCTCGGTCATTATTGGAGTTCTTATTTGCACTGTTTTAAATACTTCTGCCTGTGGACTCACTGTTGCTGCAAGATGTGTGAGGGGGAAAAACCCTGCAATGCTGTCTGAGTTTTTGATATTTGCATTACATTTAGTAATTTTACTGACACTTTAGTCCAAAGTGACCTGCAATGCAGAGTAAACAAAACTACAGTTCACCGACACAATTCTTGAAGTCCAACCACAGAGTCCAGTGTCACCTTTTTTTCTGGAGCACATTACATGTGTAGCTGCATATTCATGGTGAGCCTCTGGCACACTTTATCACATTTGACTTAGAAACATTTCAGTTCCAACTTGCAAACAAACTCTTGGTCCCATTGAATTTTGGGGGTGAACTGTATTGGTCAGGTCACAGCCCCTCATAGGATGGTTACCAGAAAAGTGCAGTTACTGCTAGGGTTTCTGGGTATATAGAGACCAAAACGGGTATATAGAGAGGTCATCCCACCTAACTTCCTGGGAGGATTCTGGAGAGAAAGGATGTAACCTGATCAGTCCTGAGACCCCTAAAGGTATTTAAAAACCAGGTTTACACACAGAACTGCAACACACCATATAAGGGCATTGAGAGACCACCGTTTAACAAATTAAGAGCCATTCAGAATAAACAGATATGAAACAGTTCTTCAACACAAACAATGGCTGTTTAACTGCTGTGTTTGACACGATGTACAAAATCCTTTGTACTAGAGAGGTGGAGGGAGATGGTGGTAGGCGGTCACAGACGTTGCAGTCGCAGTGTTGTTGGTTGCTCACAGGGTGAGGATATGGGAGTCTGCGAGGTGCGCCGAGTGCAGACGGGTTCAGGTGTTCCATGGCTTCGGCCAGAGGAGTTTCTTAATTACAAACACCAGGAGTGTGGTGTGGCTACACTGGTGAGGGAGTCGGTGGCGGGTTGGACGGGTATGCGTTTATCTAAGAGCCAGTGACGTGTGAAGTGCGCTCAGCGGACACCTCATTTAATTTAATACATTGGAGCAAGCAGTGGCGGAAAGCACCAGAAAGAGAGGGAGATAATCAAGAGTTCTGTTCCTTCTGCATGTGCACTGAGATGACATGGGCGAAATTGGATTTGGAAACAGCAAAGCTGAACAGAGCACGATTGATTCCGCTCAAGTGATCGCCACTTGATAAGAAAAGACGAAAGGCTTTTTATTTTATTATTTTTTTCTTTTCTAGGATGGGGGGGTCTAATGCACTTCTGAAATTTAAATGCAGCGTGATAGTGCGTGTGTGTGTGGGGGGGGGGGGTGTATTTTTGAAATATGGCCTGTTTTCTCCTCCTAAAAGCATATACATAAAAAACGGTTTATATCTCGGAAAGTAACATTGATTGTTACGTGTCATGTTGAGTTTGTCTTTACAAACTTTGGTGTTTGGCAGTGTCTGAATTTTATTTATTCAGTTTCTGCAGTCAGAGTACAGGTAGTACGGGGGGCAGCAGGTAGGATAGTGGTTAGAAGTCGTGTCCTTAGGCTTGAGGAACCCTATTTTGAATACCACTTGCTGTTAAGAAGTACTTGCTCTAAACTGACCCTGTGGGGGCTATATTTAATTTAGCTGAACATTGTAAGAGAAAATTGTCAGAAGAATAAAGAAGGTACTGTAAATAAGTTTTCTTTTTCAACCAATCATGATACAGTTTGTGTGTAATAAGGTTTTTGTTTTGTTGCTTTGGGAATTCTGTCGTATTGTGCTGTTTAGATTTTTTTCACTATTTGTGTGAATGCACGTTGTATAGTTTTCATACATATATGTAGATGTGAGTACTGTGTGTTTTAATGGACTGAACCCCTGTGAAACGGGAAATAAGAGCAACATAATCTAGCAGTGTGTCATCGGAAGCCTGAGATTAATCCTGCTCTCATATTCCCCCCTTTGCGAGCCTTATTAATTTACTTAACATGGCTATCATTTTGACTTGGGGTTGCGTCCGATTCCCCCCAAACACAGACACAGACACGCATTATCACGCATGCAGTGCGCGCCCACTCCCCGCAGCTATAAATCCCCAGCACAGTAATCCAGCAGACCAGATTGGTTGAGTGTGTTTTTAAATTTTGTTTTAATTTGCAAAGCTTTTTATCTGGACGACGAACAGCTCTCCACGTGTTGGGGCTATTAATTGAGCTGACGGCCTCCCTCAGCAGCTGCACCCAAGATTTATTTTATCTGAGGATGGAAAGGTGTCGATGATAAAGTAGAGAAGCTTTATGTTGTAGTATATCATACGTGGGTTGTATTTTTGATGAATGTACGTATCAGTCTATAAGCTGGTGGAGCATCATATCTGCATTGTTTTTAGCACCTTGTTAAAAGTGAACTGCCCACTTAGCAAATGAATGTTCTCTTTGTCTCGATTTTTCTCGCTGCTACTTTTATTTATATTGTTTTATTTATATTGCCACGCAGTTCAGTTGCGGCAGAGTCGTAATGCACTGTTACAGAACTGTCACTTTATTATTCGGTATGGCTGTGGTTTTTTTATTTTCCTCTTGGAAGAAAATAGAAGTCTGAATGCCACAGCCTGCCCTTCAGTCTTCTGTTCAAGACGCAGGAGATTAAAACCATAGGTCAGCTGAGAATTGTTTAATAGCTACACAGCACACTGCAATGTGTGCAATTCTGCCTCGACTTGCAGTAAATACTTGCTGCACAAGTTTGCGTTTACTGGTCCCGTTTATTTAAAAGGAATTGTCATATGGTACAGCTACGTTTCTGCACTCATCACATTTTTGTAACGCAGTGTTAAACCTTAAATTATTAATGAATAACAGTCTCCTGACTTTGTCTTTGTCTTGCAGAAATGCAGGTGCATTGAGCACTGTTGGGGGTAGATAGGGTCAAAAGTTGTTTGTGCTGTGTGATCTGACTGTTTCATGCCTGTAATCCATGTATGCATTTTCAGACCCATGGACTTGCTCTGCTTGATTCTGCTGTATCAGACTGGAAGCAGAAGTTTCACTTGGCACTCATTTCCAGAGGTCACAATAGGAGAGGCAGTAAAGAGTCCCTCGCAGTGTGGCCACATTGCCCCTGTCTCACGCAGTGTTGGACTAGCATAGCACCTCACCGGGGATCCCAGGCTGCACCCATGAACTTAATGAAGTTTGACTGAATTCACTTGAGCTGTAGACAAAGAGTTGAGGCGACTGGGGAAACAACAGCTGGAGACCTGACATTTCCAATTGGAAAGCCTCTGTTTTTGTGCCCGTTCCTTTGGCACCAGATATCTCGAGTTGTGGGTAGGGTTACGGGGGTGTTGGGTAGCGTGGGGGCCGGCAAGGGCCCCTCATAGGGAAACTCTGTCAGGACAGAGCATATGTTCCACCTTTATTTGGTCTCGCACAGCTCAGACAGGCTGTCCTGTTTCTGAAGCAGATATTCACAAGTGCAAATCAAATACCCCAAGAAGTGGACCAAGAGAGAAGTCAGATTCTGAAGTGTTGAATTTGGTCTGTTTTCTGTGTCTACTAGCATTCACTTTACAATGCTGTCTAGTAGGTTATTAGGATGTGCTGCATGTTATTGATAAGGCATGTTTATTGCTAGCTCCTATTTCTCAGTTTAATTTTTCTCTCCGAGGCATTGGGGGCTTTTTCACTCCCCCCTCCTCCCTTCCCGTGCTGGTCGCAGGAAGGAACTTGCCATGCATTTCACGTTGATGTGGGAGTGTGTTGCTATGGTGGTTGCTAGGGATTTAGAGGCGAGTGACGTGAAAATGTCCAAATATTAAAGGTGTCCTTCTGAAGTAGAGCTGCTTAAAGGCTCCAGGAACTAGAGATCACATCGCCGTTGGTTTCTTTATCTCTGTTTTATTAAAGCAAACACTCTTTAAAAACTGGAGTCATAATTGTTTGTTCTTTAATTTCTTATTTGAAAACTGCTGTGCTTAAAAAACACTGTTCTTATTATCTTATTTCAAGGTGCATTGTTCAGCTATAAAATTCCAAGGGCAGCTGCCATTCCTTCTTAAAAGAATTTATTGTGTTGCATTATTTTGGGTGCAGAAGTAAATACCCATAATTCTTTAACTGAAAAAAATGTTCTTGATTGTTAGTGAAGAAATCATTTTTTATGTATGTGCAACTTGAAGAAGACCATTGTTTGGTTCATTGTGGTTGGGATTATAGACATTTCGTACAGCTCACTTCTCCAGAGACATTACTGTGGAATAAAACATTACAGGCACGGTGTGTCAATCAGATGTCCTTGTCTACTTATTGCCCAGGATTCATAAACTTTTCCATCTACCTAATAAAGGAATTTTCATGAAAGGCATGTTTCTCAATTATTGCGGCCCAGGAGGTTCAGTCTGTTCTCTTTCTCCGGTGCCAGTGCCTCCTCCCTCCTCCCTGGTGTGCATGATCAGGAAGCTCATGCTGTTATTCTCTGCCTTTGTTTCGCAGGTGAATGCAGATGCGATGTTGTTGAGCCCAGTCCTCCAGCCAAATGTTTTGAGAGGGGCACGACTGCTCAAATCAGAGGTAGAAAAAAGCACACACACAATTCTTACAGAGACACAGTCCTCTGTGTCTTGCGCCATTATTTACTGAAAGAGCAAGGGGAGGTAATGGCTGAAACACCATGTTGTTTTATGATTCTTTTAAAAAATTTAGCACAGTACTTCTAACTCCATATGAGCAAATATTTATTTTTGTTTAGTAGACATTGTCTATTGTAATGTATATAAAGAGAAATACAGCCTTTGAAAATGGCAGTATTTTGGCAGCTATTGAAAGGCCCTTTATTGTTAGGGATAGCACTAAAAATATTTATGGCTTATGTAGTATTAATACAGAGAGATACATTTAGTAAGTGCAGGCCACCAATAATACAAACTTGCAATGGGCTACACTGCAGGGTGTAAATGCTGTACATGGGGGGCTGGCTGATTTTTGTGACTACCAGAAGGTTAGAGCACAAATGAGACTTGTTCACTCTTTGTTTGCCCACGTAACCGAAAAGCAGTAGCTGTTTCCATCGTAAAGCTCCACGCGGTCTCGTTTCGGTAGGAAAAAGATGGGGTAGTAACCGTCTTGCTAGTTTCTCATTTGTACACTGCACTAGTGACACTCATGTTTTTTGAATTGTATTTTGTTGCAGTTTTATTTTTATTTCTTCATTGTTGTGCATTTTGTTTCATTCTCGTTGCCTGTGTCTCCTACACCACCTCGACCTCAGCTGTCACAAAAGGATGCTACCATCCAGAAGTTACGGCACGACTTGCTCCTCTCACACCAGGCACGTGACTGCCAGAGCGCCCAGGTAGATATCTGCCTTGCTCTTGTACTTGTCAACCTGCTGGTGAAAACAGGAGGAAACCAACCCCACTTTTTTGCTCTCTTGACATGCCTCTGTGTAGTTTAATTGTGCACTGCGATTAGGGTGTTTTACAGTAACCCGTGTCAACTGTTTTAATCATGTGACAAATGCATGCTTTATTTGCATTTTCCATACGGAAGAACAAAGCAGTTGCTGTGTCCATAACTGCTGCCTTTAATCCGTGTGAAATTTCAGAATGATATTATAATGTGGCATTAGGTTTTTCTTTGTTTACAGCCGGCAGATACTGTGATCGTATGCTTCACTCAAGATGTTAATGAAATATTGATCTGTTTAAAGCCTGGGATGTCAAAATAGTGATGCAGATCCCTGAGTGCTTGCTTAAATTTCAAACTGTAGGGTAAACATTTGCACACAGATATATTTATTTAAAGTATAAATATTTCTACGTACGGAAGATTTTTTTTTCCCTACACATTTATGCATGTAAGAGCCTCTTTGGTTTTACAGCCTTTTTTTCCAGTTGTAATGTGCTAATGTCGTGATTTAAATTAAGTATTGATCAGTTTAGGTGGAGAGAATAGAGAGAGGGATTGTGAAAGGAAGAAAGAGCTGGGTTATCGCAGGGGATCGCACATAGAAAGCCAGAAACTGAAGCCAAAGGGGGAGCCGTTGTTGAGACCAAGAAACGGAAATCCATGTTTCTTCTTTTTAATTGAGAGAATTGAGAGTTTTGTTGGCTGTTGTTGCTAAGAGGGAGCCGGAGTAGGAAGCTTTCGTGGCGCTCATTGGTAGACCACTGTCAGCGAAGGATGAGGGTGTTGTCCTCCCTTTTGGATTCCTTTTTATTTAGATTTTTTTCATCGTCTAGTTTCCCTTGAGTTTTCCTGGGCCTCCAGCTTGCTGCACCAGGTCTCACTGGACGGTATTTCGCCAGTGCTGTGGAATACCTATCCTTTGATGGTTGGATTGGACTGCAGTTTTGGGTTTTACCTCTGCTTTCTGCTGTCTCTCTGTCTTTCTCACTCCCGCTGCTCCGATGGTGACTTAGTAGGTAAACGTGTCATGCAGATTAGCTTATTGTTTATTTATGTATTCAAATTCTGTTGACATGGTGGACCAGCAACTATCTCCAATATGTGAGTCAGCCCAGTTTGTGTGTGGAATGGACTGTTAATAAAATTCCTTCATGTGGTACAAATCCAGAAACTTCATGAATTTTGTGAACATATTTATTTCTGAGGAATTTAGTTTTTTTTTTTTTTTTTACTGTTTCTCAGTGTTTATTTCAGGCTGCTTGTTTGCTGTGGTACAAAACAGTTGCAAGGTTTGAATGTACATTGGAGAGTGCTGTGGGGTTCAAGCAAAAAAAAAAAAAAAAAANGGGGTTCAAGAAAAAAAAAAAAAAAAAAAAACTTGCAAGCTTCACATTATGGGTTTTTAAATGATATTATTAACAAAAGTTGATTTCTAGTCAGGAACAAAAGCACATGTGAGGCTTTAACTTGCAATTTCCTGCAGTGAAATGGTTGTAGTCTCAGGCCAGGAGCTGAACAGTGTGCCTGGATGCAGAGGAAAAGCAGGTTCCTTCCACACATTTGAACGGGGGATTGATTTTTGCTCTCCTGCACTCCTGCACCGCCTCCCGCGGCTCGATAGCTGGACGTCCAGGAACAGAGGCTGTCTCAGCTGCAGACCGAGTTGCAGGACAGCCAGCTGGAGCACCAGAGAGGACTCGGCCGAGCCCAGCAGCTGCAGAGGGAGCTGGAAGCTGCAGTGCAGCAAGCAGACGAGCTCCGCACGCAGGTACAAATCTCACTGAAGGCCCCGGCTTCAGCGGCCTCCCTTCCTCCTGTCTTTGTGCCCACACTGCCACTACTGTTATCACACTCCTCACATTTGTGCCATTTTTTTTCTTATGTTCTTTCCATTGAACATTATTACTTTTTTAGTACATGGCTTGCATGTTTTTATTATGTTTGTTACAGTCTTGGTCACAAAAAGAAATTGAGTGTCAAGTTACATATTATATGTGTGTTTAAATACTCAGTGGAGTTATGCATTTTTTTTCCTTAAGTGGCACATGGCTATCTTTAATGTTTTTTGATAAAACTGTGAAGAAGAGGTTTTTGCTTTGGTTTGCTAGCAGCAGTGTTACTAACATGAGTGAAGGAGGTTGTAAGCCAAAAAAGTTTCTTTAATTATGGCACCATTTGCTGTTACTGCCACCAAGTAAACGGTACTTTAAGGTCACACCTTAGCAGCTTGTGTAAAATTGTCTATTTTCTGTACACAGTTGACCCTGGGTTAATTTTTGTTACAGAATCTAAAGTACATGGGTTATGAGCTCTGTACATTTGGCACTCAATGACTTTTTGCCTTTCAAAATGTGTGCAGGGTTTTCTGAGTTGAAAGTATAATGGTATAATGTGTCAAAATTGGCATGCATTTAGCTTGGAGAAGAGCTAAAAAAAAATTCACCTGAAAAACGTGGTTTGGCAGTGTTATAATGTATGTGTTTGGGCCACGTGGGTTTCTCAGCGGGCATTGAACTGGACACTTCACTGTTTGGACTAGGGTGGAAGCAGATCTGCAGATCTGCAGATCAGCGCTCGCCCTGGTTTGCCTGCTCTTCCTGAGCACCGGTCCCAAGAAAGGCATTGATATACCCCCTGGGTCTTTTACCTGTCTACTTATCTGTCTTATACATTTGTTGTGCATGCACCACTTTTGACATCTTTTTTTATTAGGAAAATCTATGACAACTGAAATTGCTATTCAAGATGCACTGAAATTTTCGGTTTTAGAAATGTTAATTTGTGTTTGTAGTGAAACCTCTTGTAGACCTGGGTATAACATGTTGCCTACATGCACACAGATTGTGAGGGATCAAGCATGAAATGTAATATTTAGAAATGGGATGGGTTGTCTTTGACAAACATGTTGTCATGTTATCTACCTGCCATGTGTTTAGTAATATAGCTTGAACCTTAAATTTGTATGTGTTAATATGTAACACTTTAATGGTTTCAAGCTCACTGGGAATTGTGATTTCTTGATTTTTTTTTTTTTTTTTTTTTTTTT
>UFQX01000572.1:66219-115807 GCA_900497675.1 Arapaima gigas | reverse complement strand
TTTTTTTTTTTTTTTTTTTTTTTTTTTTTTTTTTGAGTTTTATCTTTCTCTTACAGCTCTCAGAGGTGAAAGGCCATCTTTTGCAGGTTGAGGGGGGGAAGGACACTTTGAGGAAGTATAAAGTAAAACTGAATGGAGAGGTAGTACTGTTTTTTGCCTCATAATAATAATACTAATAGTGATAATAACTTACTACTTTGTGCCCCCCCTACCCCAAAGTGATCTATACTATTTGACCTATTCACTGGTGTTTCACTGTTGCAATACAGTGAACTGCAAGTACCTTGCTCAAGCATAGTACAGTAGTATGAGGAGTGGGGATTTGACCGGCAGCCTTCAGGCTAAATAGCTGTCATTTCCTTGGCAGTGCCTCTTCTCTGCACACTGGGAATGTCTGTCCTTTACTTCTGCCACAGTTAAACCAACTGGTGGTCATCGCCACCACTATCATCATTGGCAAACAAGTGCAGACTTCAGCTTTATCACTGTTTACTTGCTGACATTCATTTTGTACTGTCACAAATCTCTGGGACTCTGTTATTAAAGTGTTAATGGTTTCTTATTTTTTATGAGGGCACAGCAAAGTACCCTAGCAAAGTAAAATTTTCCTCATTTTTTTGGCTTGGATTTAATTAATAAATACATTAATAGTGAAAATATGGATTATGCAGCCTGTACACATGCTGGGTGATAAGAAGTTAAACTGTAGTGATAGGTAAGCAGCAGATTTACATTTGGAAACACAACTGTTATGCTTTTTTTAAGTCTAGGTGGCACAGAGTTGATTTTAGCTCTTGTTTATTCCAAAAGTGGAGTGGTTGTTTTAAAGGGGGGGGGGGGGCTGGGACATCTGGGCATCCTGCATGTTCATACAGGTGGAACAGCTGACAGCTAAGGTGTTCTCTCTGCAGACATCCTCCCAGGAGAAGAGGAGAACCGAGTCCCCCAGGGTCGAGCCAAAGTGCCTGTCCCTGGAGAGAGAGCTGGAGCAGAGCCCAGAGGCCACCCGACAGGTGAGAGAGAGCTGTGAGTTGTGTTCTCCCCCCCACACTTGGGTCACTCTATCACACAGCACTAACTGGCAGTCCACAATGCCTTCATCTACATTTTCTCAGTGAGTTGGAATCAGAGCAAAATTTATACAAACTCCTCAATCACACAAATTCTTTATATCCAGCTTGTTCTACCTTTCACTGTGTACAGGGTGTCATATGGCCAGTAGCTATGTACATTTCAGTGAGGAAATTGAAACTGCAAAACCTTAGTACCTCCTTAACGTCAGCCTGTGGTGGCTCCCAAGCCCATGGTTACGACCATAGCAAGGGTTGAGTGTGCGTACCTGATGGTACCAAGAAAAGTGCCCAATTTAAACAAGAAATAAAGTAAAATAGTTATAGATAATATAGCATCCCTACCTATTTATTATAATAATGCTTGAGTCTGTTCATGTCCAATACTCTTGTTATGCAGACCAGCTGGGAAACTTAAGTAGCACCCTTATCTGTATTTGACGTAGTTGGCGCTGTAAAATTTTAGGCAAAACTCCAGGATAAGTCTGGGGGCTGAAAAGCTCCTCTCCCCCTTTGCAACAGTATATTCCTGTGATTAAGGAAGTTATTGGAGTTGAGACTAAATGCCAGAGCTTGAACTGTGCTTTATTCCTCACCATAAATCTAAACTTGTTTGATTGTGTATTAAAGTCTAATTTTCATGTAAATTAGATTTTCATTTCATCCAATTAGAAACTTTAAACATCATTGTGTTGCTAATACAGTAAAACCAATAATAAGCACAGCATATCAGAATGATAGATCATTAACACAGTGCGCATTGGTGTTTACAGTTATCAGGACAGGATTTACTGATGGTTGTCACCACAGTAGTTTAAAGAATCACTGCTGTCAAGGGTAAGAATTTTGACTGTCAGAAGATTAAAATTGATTCTGAAATCAGTGGTTCTTTGGATATCAACTGAGGGTATCTGATGTGTTTGATTGCATGTGTGAATCTGTGAACATATTTTACACCGCTGTTTCCCTGCGACCCTTGTTGACTTTGACCAAGGCATTGAATTCTTTGCCCCATGCCATTTTAACAACAACGCTACTTATATCTCTGCTGACAGAGATATAGCCTAACAGTTCTGGGGTATGTGCAAATGGCTACCATACAAAATCATTACTCACTCGTACCCCCTCCTGTGGTCCCTTGTTTTCATCGTATGAGTGGTGGGCCAGTTGCATCTACTTTCATTTGCTGTTTTCCACTAAAGCAGTTCATGCTTTCCTTGGTGGTACTTCTACAAAGAGGTAAAATCCAGCCTCAAGGTCTTGATATTATGTTCCAGTGAGTTCCATGTTTTGAACGTGATTGAGGGGATGGTTATAGCACTGATTCACTTAGAGAGGGTGCACGGGACTGTAAGATTTTTGTCTCCAGTTCACCATACTCTTTCTGTTTTGTTATATTTTTTACTATGTTTGGTTTTTTTTCTTCCCCAAAGGTTGCTGTCTTGATCATTTGCCACTTTTACACGCTGCTAAATTTTATGACTTGGTAACTTGGTTTGTTGTTCATTTGTGTGTCAAGAGGTTGTAAATACAGGGCACTTTGTTAGAACACTGTTGTAATACCAATTAGCATGTTGCTTTGCTCTCAGAACAGCCTGAATTCTTCATGGCATGGGTTCAACAAGGTACTAGAAATATTCCATAGAGATTCTGGTCCATGCTGACACAACTTCATTCTACAGTTGCTGCAGATTTTTCATCTGCACATTTTTGGTGCCAGTCTGCCGTTCTGACTGCATCGCAAAGGTTGCAAAGGTCACAAATCTATTTGATTCAGGTCTGATGAATGAGGAGGCCACTGAAGTACACGAACTCGTTGTCATGTGATGACTTGTGTTTTGTGACACGATGCATTATCATGCTGATAGTAGCCATTAAAGATGGGTAAACTGTGGCCAATTTGTGGCTGTGGCATTCCAACCATCTTCGACCGGATTTAGGGGGTCCGGTGCGTGCCAAGAAAACATTCCCCACAGCATTACACCACCACCACCACCCTGAACTGTTGACACAAGCCAGATTGAGTCCATGGCTTCATGCTTTTTTACACCAAATTCTGACCCCACCATCTACGTGTCGCAGCAGAAATCGAGATTCATCAGACCAGGCAACATTTTTCTAATCTTCCTTGCTATGGTCAATTTGAATTGAGTCACTCCCCCCCCCCCCCATTCTGAAGTTTGATGTGAGTGTTCACTGAAGCCCATGACTGTGTAATTTTATGTATTGCGTTGCTGCCACATGACTAGCTAATTGGATTATTGCGTGTGTGAGCAGGTATACATGTGTTCCTAATGAAGTGACCAGTGAGTACATGGTCAAAGACTCTGGTGCATTAGATCTCAGTGGTATGTAGATTGTACAGCTGATTGAATCTTCCATTTTACTCTGCTTTTATTCTCTAATCCTTTAAAACCATTAGGATTAAAATATACTTTGAATAATGGTATTGTAAGGTGTTCACATTAACTGACAGGAGGTGTGTCACCTTAACTTCAGCGTGACTGGCCTTTACCTTGTCTGTTACTTCCAGGCTCAGGATCGAGCAGAGCAGCTCCAGATTGAGGTATCCTGTCTGAGGGCCCAGCAGAGCTCAGCCAGGCAGGAGGTAAGCCTGCCCACAACCCTGTACCTTTTCTGCTGTGGATTCACCATGTGCTGTCACACCACATTCCCCCTGCTGTCAACACAGAGGCCTTGAGCTGCCTTCTGATTCATAGCTGATTCTGCATACCATAGCCTGGTAGTTCTTGATGAAGTTTCTGCATTTCATCAGGAACGGTTTTTAAACCCACCCCAGTATGTGGCTGCTTGCTGTTTTTTTTCCCCTTCCCTTACGGTTATTCCTTTGTCATAAATGTTTGTTGGCTCATATGAATCATTTTCCTATTGCTTTGTCATCTCTGAAGACCAGCCCTGCTGTTTGCTTTTTGAAGAATAGAGCTGTGGGCCTGGTTCACATGTGTGACTCAAATTCTTTTTTTCCCTCTGTGTGGATGTCCACAGATTGACATATACAAGTGGTGACATGGGGTCCAGGAGTGAAGCACTGTTGTGAAGTAGAGTGGTGTGGCAGAAATGAGTTCTACCCTAATGGCTTGGTGTTATACCTGGGCTCTGCTGCTGCCCGGCGCCCAGCTTGCCGCTATTTTGACGGTGTGAGCAGTGGATGATTGCTAATAAAGCTTTTTATTAAGGCTCGAGGAGCGTGTAGACAAAAAAATAAATGAGTAGAACTTTACACTCTAATTTGGTCATCTGTACCGAGTTTGCGGCAGTGGTGCGTTTACAGTCATGGCAGTTTTTCCGTGGGTTTATATTGGATTTTTCCTTGTGTACATATATTTGCAATACAACGCCATATATATGTTTAAGGTTAATGTGGATTCATCACAAGTTAGCTATGTATTTACATCTTCTGAAATGTAATGTATTATTTCTCTGAATTCATGACAACTGGTACATACAAGGACTTATCGTTTTAATACTGGGAGAGAATAAAGCAGTATTAAGAAGTGAAGATTGTCACCATATAGCAGTAAGAAAAGCGTGTTCTGTTAATATCTGTTGAAATCTCCTCTGTTTTCACCCAATTTGCTTCAATTCTTCCATTTCCCCAAGAAGTGCAGAGCGGCACGTTTGGCTGCGTCTCGGCGCTTGCTGCTGATGAAAGGTTTGAGCCAGGGAGTGTATCAGAGACACAACACGGCGCTAATAAAAGGCCAGCTCTGCTCCATCTCTTGGGAACGGTGCTGATTTTTTTATTGCGTCTCTGACACCAAGATGAAGTGCTTGTCCAATTAGAAAAATATTTGGCCACAGACCTTCTGGGCATTTTGCAGTTATGTATTAGAAGAAATTTTTATAGCAGATTCTTAAAAGTTTACCACATTCTGCCTCGTTCATGTTTGCTTTAAAGATAGTGATATATTTCTGTTCTCTGTTTATTTTTTTAATGAATGCATGTACTCACTGATTTCCCATGAATGAACGTTAATCGTGCCCTTGGTGAAGGGTGGGGTCCATGTATACATTTGCACCGGTTAGGTTTTTCTGCAGTTGCTTTTTACAGTTGCTTGACTGGGGCAGCAGAGGAAGCGTGCGGCCGCTTCATTTTTAACCCCCCGTTTCTGTTTAAGAATAGAGTGCATTAAAATTAAATTCGCTCTTGTTGTTGTGAAAAGAGGCACACGTTAGAAATAATTGGATGCGGGAGAGAACAAAGGGCCCCCTCCTCGGCCCCTCCCCACGCGCCCGGCGAGGCGCTAACACCGCGGCAGGCCGCATTGTTCGCCTGTCTGCAGCCATCCCCCCAGCCAGACACTCAGCGCTGGATAAGTCACTTTTAATGTCTGATAATCAAGGTGAATTTTCAAAAAGCTGCCATTTTCAAATGATGGCGTATATATTATGTGGAGATGGGAGTCCGGGCAGGGAGGGGTCCTCGCTGGGTGTGCAGGCCAGCAGTGCACATGCACAGTGAAAGAGAGACACCTAATGGTGAAGGAGGGGACAGTGGGCAGCTTTATGTTAGCTGCACCGTGAACACCACTGGACTGCGTAGTGTTGCGGTGCAAAATCTCTGCTAGTATATAATACAGTTTGAAATGTCTTTTTATCCTTTTCTGTCTTTTGGTAATACAGCCCTCTGTATCTGTTGCATGCATTGCATTTACTGTTTGTAGGAGTTGAGAGAATACAACATGAAACAAATACACCCATTGTTATCTTTTATAATTTTTATAAATATGGACGTTAGTCTACTACTTCGCTCTTCCTTGTTGGAAATGAAAGGGTGACGTATCCTTATAATCCTGGAGCCCAAGAGCTGTGTTTTAGCCGCTGATGGTGCGGTTCCTGTGAGGTGTGACTGTTTCTCCAGGTTCAATCACGTCATGTTAGAATCGTTTGCAGCTGCACCTTTCTGGGGGGTTTTTTTTTCCCTTTTTTCCCTAAACCCAACCTCACACAGCTGCCGTGCTCTGTTTTTTTCAAAATATTTGGACGAAAACATATACAGCTGGGATATTCAAGGTGCATATTTGTTTTTCAGAGTATGTAATCATTTTCTTTTGGGGGGGGGCTACATTCAATATATTTATCCCAAGCTGAAGCTTGAGCCCCTTCGACACTAGAGTATTAGGTATGAAGTTTTGGTGGACACAGGATTTAGCACTACAGTGAAGCAGAGAGAGGTGTGCGCTTTGTCACTGTTGCCTTTGTGCTGCTGAAGGACAATGTGAAAAACGCCCAGGTCAGCCAGATGTCCATGGCTGCGGCTCCCTGTATTTTGTTCATGACTGCAGCAAGTACAAATCAAGAAACCAGAGCTTAAAAGGCGAGGAAGCCATTTTGCCTTGCATGTGCTGTTCAAGGGTGGAGCAGATTGGCTATAACGCTCCTCTTCGTTCGTTCACTTGTGGGTTCTTGGGGTGCCTCTGTTTGTTTGTAGCTCTGTTGTATTGCTGGCCTCCTCTTCTAGCCACCGTGGTATGAGCATGCTTCTCCTTGCCAAAGGGTCAGGGTTATGTACTTACAATGTCCAACAAGCCCTCTCCTCACTGACACATTTTATCCGCTCAAGAGACATGCACATTTACAACTTCCAGTGCCGTGTGGTTTATTATGATTGGCAAGGCTGTATTTGGTTACAAATCTGTGAAATGCAGCAAGATGTAAGAAGCTCAGCAGTAGATTTTTTAAAAAACATTTTCAAAACAATGTCTAATTGAGTGAAAGTGAATTCATTGAAAATACTGTGCGATAATTAATGCCAATTGTGCGGAAATATTATGTAACACTTATTGGAAAAAACACCAGAGTTGTTCTAAGAATGTTGTATGTATTAGCTTTGTTATCAACTCTGACATTTTGTGGGGAAAGTTTCTGTGCAGATGCTATGGGTTGAGGGATATAGTCTGAACGTCTGCATTGCATACATGCTTAAATTGAAATCCCCTCCTCTTGA
Organism: Arapaima gigas; assembly: GCA_900497675.1. Classification (NCBI taxonomy): domain Eukaryota; kingdom Metazoa; phylum Chordata; class Actinopteri; order Osteoglossiformes; family Osteoglossidae; genus Arapaima; species Arapaima gigas. The sequence continues at coordinate 108,769 of UFQX01000572.1, read as the reverse complement.
TTTAAATTTATGAATCATAAATTCGCTACACACGTTTTTACAGTTTATTTTCTCAGATCCTCTGCACTGTTCGGCTTTGTCCTCTTCACAAGGCAGCTTACCCTCCCATCACGGATGGATTTAATTTCTCCAGTGCTATGGCTACTTTTATTGTTTCTGAAATGGCAATTTATTGTTTCCATGCGTTTGCTATCATAGCCATGCATTATGACATCTGCAGTATTTCCTATCAGGATGTTACCCTCCAGATAAACAAAACCATTTGTCTTTGCTATGAAGACAGGATGGGCTTTTACAGCCGAGCGGATTTTCTCCTTTAATCCCAGCCTTTTCCTGTTATACTTGTCCATTGAAAAACATCCATGAGGGATCGCATTATATGACTGTAAATATCTGGGAAAATCCGGTATCATTTTGCATGTAGTGTACACATTTCTCAAATTATCCAGGCACTTATGTTCTTAAACATACAAGCCATGTTTTTAACACCCTCCTCCCTTTTTTGGGATGAAGATTTTTTTTTCTTTTTTTGCATTTATATGTTTTTAACTGCAAATAGAAAAAGGTTTGTTTCTTAGGAACATCAGTGGGATTGATACATGTGGATCCACTTGGGAATGCCCCCTGAGTGGGTGGCTCTCGGCAGCCGTTGCTCTCAGCTGAACTGCCTGGTGGGAGGCAGGCAAGCAGTGGGCATGTTGGTGATGTTGCGTGGGAAGGAAAGAGTCCTGGAAGATGACTGTGTGCTGCCCAGCCCATAGGTTTCCCAAATGAGAGGTCACTCACATAGTATCCTAGAATTTTAATGTGGCTGCGTACTTAATATGCTACTGTGGAAATGTTGAAGACTGTAGTCTGTTGATGATGCTGATTCGCTGTATTTGCTTTTGTATGATATTTGTTGTAGCTTTTATATAACACACAAGAGAGCTATGCATTTTGAATGTTTCTATCGGTAATCTTGTAGTTCTGTTACACGCAGTACGTTCCACTGAAATTTCCTTCGCCATTCATCGTGAATTACTGGCCTCTATTTTTAGGATCCTGTTTTAAATGCCTCAAAATGTTTAGTTTTCATAATTCTCTCCTGCCTGGCTGCCTCATACCCACTCCTCCCCCTGTTTTGCTCTTTGTATCTTTAAAATATTCTGGACATCCCTCTGCAGTTCCGCATGACAGACACCCTTAATATAATCTGTGTTTCTGAATTCTAATTTATACCGTCAGGAGAAAATAAATAGTCTGCAGTTAATTATAGGGAGCCAGCTCCTGGCTGCGCAGGATGATTTATGAAGTTCACACACGCGTTCTACAACACATTTTTCTTAATTTATTTTTAATCTGTCTTTCAATTAATTTTCATGGAAACACCTTAATGATGTCAGAGGTGTGGTGTTAATGACAGAGGGCTGAGAGAGGCAAAATGTGGAGAGTGCTGGGGGGTTCATTGTAGGCCTGAGGGGTCTTGCTTGGCAAGGGGAGCCTTGGACCTCAGACCCACAACCCCCTCCTGGTCAGTTCTCTTGTACCACCAATACCTGACTCCATCTGACTGGAGTCAGCTTTCTTCGCTCTCCCAGCATGTGCTGATATAGTTCTTAGTAGCTGTTGTAGGTGCACATGTTGTTTTCCCTATCATTGTTTAAAGCAGGGCGGCACTGCCATATTTAGATGATCAACACCACATGTTTAAGTAACTGTTTTAACTGGAATTTACCCAGGACACATCTCCTTTTTGCGGCTCCAGAATGTGTCTGTCTGATCTGTGCAAGGGAGGTAGTGGTTTTTTAAGAAAATAAAAGGCAAAAATAACAAGCACTGTTTGAATCGTGTGCTCAGAAACATTCTAAGTAAATGTTCAATCCTCACTTTAGCACCATGTTGGGGAAAGTTACCAGTGAAAAAGGTCTCCTTTCTCATCTGGCTGTTTTCATCGACTGTCCACATTGTTCGTTTTTGCGGCACTGAGATGACTAAAAGCTAGTGTTATTGTCTGGCTCGTCTTGAACTCTTCTCTCTCATACTCAGCTGCTCGAGATCACTTGAGTAAGCGTTCTCATGTGTGACTATATTAGGATGCATGCCTTCCTTATCAATCATGCTCTTTAATTTTAGGAATAGATTGAATATTTGTCAACTGAGCATAGCTAATGGCAGGCTCATTAAAAAAGTAAATAATCCCTCATCTCTAAGTTATGTCTATTGCCTTTCCTTGTTCTGTTCACCTACAGATCATTACACACATAAGGCTTGTTTTAATCTACAGTTTGGATTTCAGGACAGATTTTTACTGGCCAGCAGAGCAGCGGCAGCTGCTGATCGATCCCTGTGGTCGGTTGGAAGAAGCTTGTGTGACTTTAATAGGTCCTGCAGGTCCAACCATAAAACACCTTGGCGTTTGGAGCTGTGCCCCTGTGAGTTACTGCGGGTTTTAATTGAGGAAGTGAGGACAGGTTGGGCGGGTGTGTCTTCGGGGGACGCATGGGGTTGTGTGTGGGCACTTTGTCCTCCCTTCCTTTGGACGTGCCTTTAGCTAATTAACCCCTGAGCCAGAATCGACACCATGATCCGTCCTCTGCTGTCCTCAAAAGTGGAAATCCCTCATCAGTTCGTACTAAGTCCTTCTAGCAAGCAAGTAATTGCAGACGTGGGCCGTAGAGAGAGAAAGAAAGAGGACAGGGCGACAGGAGTGGCTGGGTGCCACGTGTGCTTGTGTACATTGCATCTGCAAGTGTGTGGGTGTGTTAGTGTTGGTTGGTAGCATCTCTCAGGCAAAGACAAGTGCAATTAAAAGGAAGAGTTAAAACTGGCATCGGTACGAGGCATCCAAGGGACTCAAAAGGAGGGAAAACGGCATCGACAGAGAGGGAGGATAAAGGAAGCATCCCGCGATACACAGCCGAAGGGTGACGTCCACACGGTCCCATGGCACAAGCGTAGGAGTGTGTGACTGGTGAAATACCGTGTGCAATAGTTGAAGCAATGTCTACCAGCTTTAATTGTCCATGCCCCCTCTTGCTCACCCCTGGCACCCTTCACAATCCACCTCCGCATCTTGTTGTTCTCGCCCTTGGTAACGAGAGAGACAGGAAGCCTAATTACTTATTTTAGCGGAGTGCAGCAGAACGCCTTTTGTCCAACGAATAATTCCGAACGGTTAACAAGATTTTTCTCTTTAATAGAGCCAAATCTGTGTGACAGCAAATTGCTTTCCCATTCGCTGCCCTAATGACTTTTCAGACTTTGCTTTTTCCGTAAGCAGTAAACTTAGAAATTAATATGTGCACGCTATGTTATGATGCAAATGGGAGGAAGACGGGGGATCAGCACTTTCCTGTAGAAAGTTCTGATTGGATCTGTAATTGCTTCACTTGCACCCTTTTTTCTTATTTCATTAAAACCTGTTTATATATTTATGCATCTGTTTTCCGTTTTGGCACTTGGTCTTCCTTTGAATATGATAGCACTTAGTTTGCTTAATGTGTGCCAATTTCTTGGAACCACAGTTTAATCCTGGGTAATCACGGTTAATTCGGATGTAGCTGTCTTGGTTTTAATGGAGGCGCAGAGGTGCTGTGACCTCAATCAGGGGTGTGATGCTCTGCTAATAGTACTGTGGACATAGCTACTGGCTCACATTCGGGGGTTGTATGCGGAACTTTTTTTTTTAAGGAGCTGAATGTTTTGGTCAGAAATGTGGTTGTTAAGGTTTAGCATCATGCCTCTTGGGTACAAGACAGTCAGTTAAGATTAGATTGTATGCTTACATCTATAAAGATGGTCTGTAGCAAAATGCACAAACGTGGGGAGAAATGAAATGGCAGAATAACCAGAGCTATCCCCCCCAAGACAACATCTGTGTACTTTTATTTTTCATAGAAATATATATTTGTTTTTAAAGCTGATCGCATGTTTTAATGAGGGCTCCCTTACAGCCATAGCAACAGCTGCAGCAGCAGCCTGTACAGGAAGGCATGCAAAGAGCCAGAGCCATAACAGGTACAGTGGTCAAATGTTAAAATGTCAGTTTCCCCACTAAATTCATTGAGTGCCTAGCAGAATTAATAGATATATTTTCAGCTCTACTGTTTGAATATCTTTCCTGATGTTGGTTATAAAGATCTTAAAGGAATCCCCATTGCTAAAACAGAAGTGGGAAAAATTCTTTTGTGGTTGATGGTTCTTTTACTGAACACATTTTGCAGAAACTATTCTTTGATTTGTACATCACAATTTAAAAAAAGATATTCTACAGTCGCTCTGACTCCTTTTACTAATTTATGGAAGATTAATTGATATTTTTAGCTCAGGGCTATCAGCGCTGTAACTGTAATGTGTTGTCTTCTAGAACTTTCTATCTAAATGCAGTCATGCTTACTCATGTCAGTCATATGTATAGTGGGCGCGATGCATTGGTGGACAAAGTGGCCAGTGTCAGATCTTTACAGATTTAAATCAACCAATAGACTTCGCAGCACCTGAAGTGATTTACGTCCAAATGACTTAAATTTCTGTTTTCTTCCCTCAGGTGTGTATATTAGCCATAGGGGGGACTCAGCTGAATCTTTGCTTCTCTGTGAGACAGGTCAACACAGCTCTGTCTGAAGGAAATTCCAAACCAGGTTTGTTTTCTGCTGTTGGTGCAAATGTGGTAGAGAACAGGAAGGTCACTTTTAACTTTGACCTTCTGGATTGATAACAGTTGTTTGCAGTTGGAGGTTAAGCATCTTTTGACGAGCGTCCGTATTACTTCATGCAGCCGATTGGGTCCTTTGACCACATGCAGTCGGATTCTCTCATCACGTCTCTATGGCAACCACCCATTTCTTTTTAGAGTGCATCCCTATTCTACCTGCTGCTTCAATAATTGGCTTGGATTTTTCTGCCATATTAGAATAAAGGAGACATTCACTATAATGAACAAAAATTCAGCTATAGCATGAGAAATACAAGAATATTAATTATTATAAGTATAAAGGTCGTTAGGGCTTGATTTTTCAGCCTGCTGTGTGAATGTTCATTTTGAAGACTGAATTATAAACTAGCTTACTTGCTTGAAGTGAATGCATTCCCAGTGCTTTATACTTTGCACTTAATTTCTCATCCTTGTCAGAGCGAAGAACAAAGGTCTGACACTGTCCTCAGTAGTTAAAGGTAATCTCTGAGCAACTGCCGCACCCCCTTCCCTGTGAATCGGAGCCTGATGCACCTTGGTGACCTCCAGTTCCGTGGGGTTTCGTGTTGGTGGTGCCCCTTCAACCTTCCACATCCGTGCCCTACAGTGCACTTGGAAGCAGAGGCTGCTGGGAGCATAGCCCCGGGCTTCTGTACACACAAGTGCCTTGTGTTTTCTATCACGAGCAACAGGCTGGCTCCTGCAGAGCAAGATGTCCGCAACACTTCTCCTGCCTCCGTAAATGCACTAAAAGGTGCGGGGGGGGTGGGGGGATTGAGTTTTGGGGGGCTTTCCGTTTAAATTCAAAAGACATACTGTATTTGTAAGCATGCTTTGGAGTGAAGAGGGTTGATTTAACAGATTTGCCATTAATGAGCTTATATAAGTTTATTTTTTTATGTAAAATTTGACTACCACCTGTCCAACAACAGTGGAAGACTGAATATGTGTGCAGAGAGGCAGAGTACAGTGAAGGCAGACAGCAGGATATACTAACTTTGAACTGTGACACTTCAAAGTGTTCCTAATATCAAACATCTGCTGAAGGTTCAGTTCCATCCGATGGCGCGGAGGCTTTTTTCTGCCACCTGTACCAGGCCTCTGTCTGTCCTCTCAAGGTTAAATGTAAAGCTTAAAATTCATTTCATGATTCAAACAAAGCCTTGGTAAAGTGGGGAAAAAAACACTGAGGATAAACTGATATAGAAACCTCTGCATGCAGGGCTGCTTGATTTTTGCTGTGGTTGTCAGACAGCAGAGTCCCCTGTTGATGCTGGCAATGATAAGTTTTGCCTTTTACATCATTGTGAAGAATGAGACAAAATGGCGGGGGAAAAAATCTGCTGCTTGCTGCTTGGGAGCTTGAAAGAAATGAGGTTAATGATTAAATGTCTTGTTTTTCTCAAAAATGGGTTTGATCAGTTGCTACAAAAGAAGTAGATCTTATATTGCACTTTGCCATTTGTATAGAGGAATAGTTTTAATATTTAAAACAATCCTATTACTGAGAGATAAGAAGGGTCTCATAAAATCCAGAAATAACTTAGTCTGCAATAAATATTTAATGTCAGTTTGAGTATACAGCTTTAACATTTGGCTATACTGTCTTATTGGGGGAAGGGGGAAGTGAAATGGAATGCAGGCAGACTATAATGTACTGGGTACAATACTATCAGAATGGCTAAATTACAATGAAATGCTCTAATTTTATTTTCATTTCCTTTTCAAGCATATGGATTCAATAGGCTTTAGGCTGAAGTATAGGGTCATTAAGGTAATGTGTTTCAGAAAGTACTCAGCCTTGCTATAATGTGAGCTGTCTCAGCCAGCATCAAATGGATAGTGCAACGGTGACAAACACACATAAGCGCATACACATGAACACAGGAGACTGGCACTGCTTCTTACTCCTCAAAAGACATATTTGTATATTCACGTTTCTTACGTGTGTGCATGTATGATTGATATTTTTATTTTATTTTATTTGTTTATTACGCACACACCCCTACCTATACCCTGGTATTTGAGCCCCTGGTTTCCAAATTCCTGATGTAACAAGCAGTAGATATTAATAACTGACTCGGTGTTTGAGTTGAGAAGTCCCAGCACAGTAGGTGCTGTGTGAGAGAAGCCAAACCACATCAGAAAAATATACGAAGTTGGATACCCCAGTAACAGATCATTACAGTAACAGCCCTATGCTATAGCTACTTTTTATTGTTTTTCCCGTTTTAAAATGTTCTTTTCATTTATTCAGTGTTCTGTAAATTTCACTCTTAAATGTTCGTTACTGTTACTACTTATAATAAGGAATGAAACATAAGGTATAATGCACAATAAAAAAAAAGTTGCATATAAACAGTTACCCATATTAATTACATCATTTACTGTTGGGTAATTAGGTAATTGGTTTTTTAAATGTTCTTTATTATGCTGAAATGAGTATCTTGGAGTATTAGGGTATATCGGACTCCGGGGGGTGTAATATTTTATATGAATGTTTAAAGGACAAAATGTTTTTTATTGTAATTGCAGACTTGCTGGTATTCAGAAGGTTCTGAAGTGTCTGAAGTCGACGCTTATTAGAGCAGAACCTAGGCCAGCCCAGGCTTGAGTATTTTCTGTCTGAAGCCTTTTCAGCTCTCCATGCACTTACCGATGAGAGTGGCAGAATGGGGCCGACAGTAAATCACCTTAAAGTGTCTGTCAGGAATGTCTGGGAACGGGAATTCAGGCGGCACTGGCAGCAGCAGGACACTCCATGCCTGCAGCGCGGTGGCTTTTCTCGATGTTTTGGGAGTGCTGGAGAGACGGTAGCTTACAGGGGGTTTTCTCAGAGTGTCCTGTTGGAGTCGCAGCCACTGGCTTCACTCGGCTCCTGCTGCTACTGTCAATACAAGCGCTTTAACAACATGATCTTTTCCCTGAAATAACATTTAAGTGTATTTTTCCAGCCTCTACAGCTACATTAAAAAGGCTTAACTTGATGTTATAATAATACAAAATGATGGGAATTGTTATTAACACAATTTAAATAGATGGTTGCAAAACAGTCCCTTCATAGATGTTTACTGGCCACTTTTTTCAACCAGTCATTTACTATGCTATATAATGTGTAAGAAAAATGACCATTAAATCTGACCGTGTTTATTTTTTCTGTTGTTTTTAGAGCTTATGGTTCTTGAGTTTAACGAGGATAGAAGTTGAATTTCACGTTACATATGATAGTACTGAGTCTGATTCATAAGTCTTTATTTGTAGCAGAAGGGAATATAGTTAGGGTTTAAAGTAACATTAGACTTATGGACCAGTAATGCTGCTAATAACAATACTTGTCTACTAACTCCAAAAAATGAGGGACACACTGTGTCCTAGGAGGTTCTATACACCTGTGAGCAGTACACATATGCGAGCTGCACGATCTGCAGAGCTCGATATTAATGGTAGACGATGCAGACATGGACATTAACACCGACAGATTTAAGGGCACATTTGCCAAAGTGAACATTAGTTATTGAAGTGCATTGTATTTGACCATGTATGACATTAACCATGAATTTGACTGCATTGTGGTTTGTTGGTACTGACTAGCACAGGTGAGAAGCCCAGTCACCTAAGCAGTCACAGGTTAGCCACTCAGGGCTCTCCGTGTGCTGCTCCTTGTTTCCCGACTTAGTGCAGGTTCAAGACTCAGCCTGTCTGCTTCAGTGGGAGCCCCTGTATGACTCTCCCCCTTGGGTATCTGCTGGACCGTTCAGAGTAGATCTTTATTTACAGCACAGAACTCCAGAACAGCTGGTCAATTCATTTAGCCTAAGGCCACTGATTTGTTCCTATTCCCTACAATACCTAAAGAAAAGCTGGGGTATTTTTTCCTCTCGCTGTCCTATTAATCCAGCGCTTAGAAAATCTGCTCTGCTGTCTAAACACTATTGATCCCTCCTCTCTACTGCGAGTTCCCACACCAGTGTACAAAGGGACTGGATGAATTGAAATTTCATTTCCGACAACTTGTTCCTGTTATTTTACCCTGCTTGGACGCAAGGAAGTGCGCGCCGGCAGCCTGCCTGTCCGCACGAGCCAGTCGCAGGGCAGCAGCAGGCAGAGCCGGTCGCTCTGTTGTGGTAAAAGCTGATGTTCCGCTTCCAAAAACATACATATTCATTTTCTTTTCACTTGCCACTGCTCTCATGGCCCAACAGCATAGACTTGTTAAGATCAGCATAATTGTAAATGATTTTGTGTGTCATGTGAGCGTATCTAGCCTGTTTGCCTCTGACAGCCTGTTCGTGGACCAGGGGATTAGCGGTGAAACAGCCAAAGGAGCATACCATGTGTCTCCATGAGACGTCCGGCCAAGATCACTGGCACCAGAGCTTGGCATTAGCTACAGCCTAAAAGGACTGAAATCCTTTGAATCAATCATCAAATAAAATGCTGTGGATTTGTGAATATACCTGCACCCTGGTGCCATACCTTCCTTCTCAGATGTTCATGTGGCCAGATGTATTCTTGTAGGGTTTTTCTTGGCTGTTAAGGGAAGTCATTAGTTCTAGAAATGAGAAGAGGGTGGTGGCAATCTTCTAACTTTCTGAGAAAATTTAATTTACACATTTTTGTTCTGAAACTGGTTGCATACAGATGGGATATTAGCTCCTAAACTTGTCAGTACTGGTATTTAACTAGAGCGTGACATACTGAGGTGACTACGAACGTTTGTGGTGGTGATTCTGAATATAGTCCTGTCCTGGTGTCCTTATTTCGATGATTGTTCATATTGTGCCAGTGAAGTAATGTTCATGATAGTATAACATTACTTTTTTCGAGACCTTCCTGCCATAATCACTTTGGTTCCTACTGTGGGTTTGGGAACCAGTGGGGGTGAGTGAACATCAGTCGTCAACCACGGTAAATTCTTCCACCCCACAGCTCCTGGAAAAGAATGCAGAGCTGCAGAGGGAGGCTGAAGAGCCACCGCAGCAAGAGAGGCGGTGGGGGAGAGAAAGCAGTGCCCTGCTACACCAGCTGAACCTCACCAGAAAAGAGCTCCACAGCGCCACACTCAGGGTATGGTGGGCATACATAGCATTATATTTAAACTGATGTGATTAGGTTAAGATGTATGGGTACAGAAGGGAGGCCTTACATAATTACCACAAATATTCATATAATAACCATGAAGTCATTCCATGTTTCAATTTCAGGCTGCTAATATTAATGCATATTTTAGCAGATTATCATTACCACCATCATATTTCGTGTTATTATAAGTGTAATTATTAGATTTATGGCTAAATGTTTTTCTCCCTGAAGCCATTTTCTCTTGACACTTTCAAATTTTTTAATTTAACAAAAATGAACAGACTCTCATTTAAGGGAAAACTCACAAACACCCCACCATTCGTGGTCCTCGCATCCATAAAACACTCAATCTGAATTGCACATTTGTCTTAGGACCGTCTTGTCATAAAATGTATTAAGAAAAATGGTAGCACGCTTTGACACAAATTAGAAAATGACTTTTTAAGAATGGGTGGTGGTGTGAAAATTAGTCAGATTAAAAATATAAATCAGTGTCTGGGTGTGGCAGCACTGTAGAGCAAATGCAAGTAGTACTGAGATTCCCCCCCCCCCACCACGGTAGGCATGTTAGAAGACAGATATCTGTTGGCGTGGTCCCCGGGAAGGAAGCTGGACGAGGGGGGTAAGCGTGAGAGTGACCGTGACCAAGCACTCAGTCACACAGCTAACCTTTGCTCTGGTGCTCTTAAGGGTGACACATGCACTGAGCAGTAAAAGGAAGCATATTAAGCAGTTTTAATAATCATATACAGTGGTTCTTACTGAGACATTTTTAGTTGTATTTTTTTTATGAACATGTGCACGATTTCCAGAGGTAATGTTTTAAAAGAAATGAAAGTTGCCTTAACGTTGACAATTGAGTGCTGTGGAGGGTGAAAGTTGCATATGACCATCTTTGAAGAATAAAGGTGGCTTTTCATCTTTTTTGTTATTTTCAGGTGTTTACAGATAGTAGTTGTGAAGGAAAATTTAGGGCAAAGGTAATCACTGCAAAAAAGGGAGCTGAGAAAGAACCAATTCCAGCCTCAGTACTTACAGCAGGCCTCCGAATAATTCCTGCCAGTTTTTGAGGTGCCGTCCAGCTTCGATAATGCGATTCCTATTCATGTGAGGTCAGAAAGAAATACCAGAAATGCCTGAATCTCTGCAAGGTTGAACTTTTCAGTTCCAAAGGACTGAACTTTCCGAGTGTGGTGGCGTCTCGTTCTGTGTTAAGTGTTCCTTAATTCCTCTGTCCCATTTGTTTACCAGGACAGGGCCAGTATGCACATCTGGGGTTTGCTCTAATTCATTTTTAAAGTTGGTGTCGGAATAGACGCCAAGTAGCCTTTGCTGAGTGTCACCTCCTCGCCAGCCCTTTTTCCGCCAATAAAGCAGTGCAGCTCCTCAGTGCACGTCTCCCACGTACCTCCTCGCTCTCTGCATTACCACTGTCTGAGCTCCCCGGCTTGCCTCCTTTCAATATTTTATTAGTTTTATTTCACTGCCACTTTTAGGTGCATCTTTTTTTATAATACCAAACTATTTAAAAGGATATTTTTCTGTGAAAAGAAAGAAAGCACTTTGTTATATTAAAGTTTCAGATGCTCTCTTGCTGTCACTTGTTGGTGAGGGTTGAGTGCTCTGGACTTGATGTGTTGCTGCAAAAAATGATAAGTCCAGACAACAGAACTCGCTGCAGGCCAGAATCTCAAACCACGAGCTGAACTAAGCTAGCACAACTAAAGCCAAAGCCTGCAATTTAAGCCACTCAGAGGGACAGAACTGTAGCATTGTCCTAGACAAATTGGATTAGGCACAGTTCAGTTATTTCATTATGCGGGATATTTGTATTGAAGGCCATTTCCACCGTACAGTAATTCTGGAATCTATGCCTTTAATCCAAAGCAAAGACACCGCCTGACATAAGGTGTCTGATTTTATTTCGTTTCTGTCGATACAGTCCTAAACTTTAAGTTGCGTCAATGCTGAATAGCATCATTTGTCCCTCGCTTGCCTTCTCTCTCTCTCTCTCTCTCTGTGTATCCTTCAGTATCTCTCTCTGTTGCATCCGTAGCTCTGTCAGAGGCAAGCAGAAACGAAGAAGTTGAGAGATCTGCACAGGCAGCTCAAGGACAAGGTCACAGCAGCATCTAGTTTTTGGTGGTGGTTTTTTTTCTCTGCTTGTGGTCGTCGCCTGCGATGCTGCTTGCTTGCATATTGCTTGCTTTGGGGTTTTAATCAGTTGGATGCTCTGCTGCTTTCGGTGCCAGAGATGTCTACTAAAACACAGTTGTGCAGTTTGAACCATGAGACATGCTGAAATGTGTAGAATCACTGGTGTTGTTGTAGCAAAGTCTGTTTGTTTTGAATGGCAGGCAATATCCGGGTACCCGGTGGCGAGGCTCCGTAATGACAGAGAATCTCTAGGAGACACCAGGGAGAGAGCACCAAAGCCACAGTCAGGAAGGCCCTTGTTACCACTCTCTAATGAGGGGCCAGGCTTAGTGTCTGGAAAGGCTTAACCCCAATTAAAGAGGCCTCCAGAAGGCAGGTTCCAGTAAGACTTGATCTGAGCTGGATGGGTCTGGGATGGGGGAAAGTGGTCAGAACACCCATTGGCCAGTAATTCCGTCACTCTGCAGTCTGACAGAACAAGACCAATTGTCCTTCTCATTTATAAACAAAGGGCTAATTTGAAGCGCTTCACACAGTATTGTGCAGAAGGCTCTGCTCTTGGGGTAATCGGCCTGTGTGAGAGTAGATTGGTTAAAGATTAGCTTCACTGGGGGACTGTAGTGTAAATGTAAGCAGTTGACTTGATAGAGAACGTCACAGAGGGGGGGTTACGAGATGTATTTTCACACTTCCTCTCGTGTAATCTGCATTCTGACAAAGAATCTTTTTAAGGTCGCAAAGGACTATTTTTTCTGCTAAAAGCATTCAAGGTATGTGTAAAAGGATGTGATACAAGCGTATTTAGCAATTATGAAACAACAGGAAGGAACCGTACAGTACTTATTTTACAAATTTGAGAAGCTGGTGACATTTAAAGTATTTTTCAGTGGACTCATCTGTGTGTGTGTGTGTGTGTGTGTGTGTGTGAGAGAGAGAGAGACAACGTGAAGAAAACTGTTAGTATTGGTATAATCATGAGTATGTTCTGTAGCAACTTTGTATTTTTTTGTATCCCTTTGTATTGCATGCAGATGCTGATTTGGCTCTCCTGCCTGTATTTGTGTGTAACTGTGTATTGGGTACAGGTGAAACAGAGTGAAGCGGAGGCAAGCCGCTGGCAACAGGTAGCTCAGAGGGAGACTGCAGAGCGAGAAAGAGAGCTGCGAAGCTGGAAGGAGCACCAGCATGAGGCCACTGAGGAGCTGGATCTGTGTGGTGCAGAGCTGCAGGAAGTGTGGTGGGCTCGTGATATGGCCCTAACCAGCCTGCATCTCCAGGGGGAGAGCACCCAGAAGCTGTTGCTGGAGAACCAGGGGCTGCAGGAGGCCCTAAAGAGCCAGCGGACTAAGGTGAGGGGGCCAGCCTGATGGGGAGATGTGGTCAGGCCCTGTCACCTCAGGTCACAGGGATTTAATTAAGTTTTCAGTACGAATGTGCAATCAGCGTCTCACCAGGAAATTACTTTTTTAAGTAGCGTGAGTTAAAATGCATATGAGCTCAGTGTTTTCAATTAACATTTTGTGCTTAGGAGGCAGATTGATAATATTCACTGATGGGCTTTGGAAGAAATTAGCCGGGTTTTAACCTGAGGAGGACGGCCTGTTTGCTCTTTGCATCTTGGAAATTTGTGCTGAGGATGGCACAGAAATTAGCATCTTGGTGGATACAGCTCCTGCAGGACTTCTGGGAATCTTTTGATGCCTGTAGTTAATTGACATAATCCTGTAGTGAAAATGCTTGCCCACCAGACACTGAATTTTATAAGCAAGCAAACTGCAAAACACATTATTCTTGTTTATTATTATTTTTGTTGGCCTTGAACCATCAAATTTCAGATTATAAGTCTACTTTTCTTATGCTGTGTGCTATTCCCATGTAGATTGTTTTTGTTTCTCCATGCTGTTCAATACCTTTGGTGGGATAACACTGCGGAGTCTTGACGGATATCCAAAAACTTGTTGGAAACTCAAGTGTTTCGTGGAAATAAGTCCTGTCACACTTTACACCTGTGACACTTTATTTTTCTCTGTCTCACTTAGCTCGTGTACAGAATCCACATTTAGTATCGTTTCTTAGTTTCTTTTTATTCCATTTTACAAAGCAGAAGATTTTTGTATATTTTGTTTCATTGTGCAAAACTAGAAAAATTAGGTGTAATTTACAACAATTTCTGATAACCTCAAGTCTGCTAGTGCTACAGACTTACGTCTAATTGGCTGTTAAATGAAATACTTGGGAGATTGTACTTGAAATGAGCACTGTTTTCTATTTGCAAAACATTTTTCCTGCAGTAAGTTTCTCTGCAGTAGAAGAAATGCAGAAGAGGAGCAGGTGGAGAAGAATGTTTATGATCTTAATTTATATACCTTGTTTTATTCATTGTTCTTGTTGTAGTAGCTTTCTTCTAAGTGTAATTGCATCAGCCAGGACATTGTTAAATTGTTTTTTCTTGGAAAAATACTACAGTATTTTTGGGATTTTGTAAAGAAAACATATTCCTTGCATCCTTACTTAGAAAGAAATGGATCAAATGCTGCTGCTGAATGATATTAGGGTTATGTATATTTACGCAGATTTGAGTATATACGTATGTGTCATTGAAGTAGATGGGAGGTACTTGAGAGTTATACACAAATACTGTCTGAGCTTTCCAGGACGAGCTGTTGCTGTTCTTTGATGGAAGAACAGTTTCCTCTGCTTTCTTTGGATGACGTAATTAGTAAGTTAATTAAAACAAATGAAAAACACAGGATTTTGTGGTTCATTTGCAGGCTCCTCAGAATCTCCAGAAGGAAGAGCGAGAGGAAGCAATGCACGCTGACCTGGTTCAGCTTCGGCAGCTGTACACTTCCTGCTTCAGCCAGGTACCTTTTCGTCCTGCACGTGCAGCATCAGTTCGACACACATGCTGGGGTTTACATCCAGAGGCCACGCTCAAGTCAGGGATTAGTTTAATAAAATAACATAATCAGACTGTACAACATCTGCAGTCAAGTTTGAGTAAATGATTCTGAAGATAATCTGTGTTTTACTAAACTAGAAAATAGTTTACAAAACCTTCCACTTACTAATTCACCAAATGGTTTTGGATTAACCGATTATGAAAATACTTCTGAAAAACAGATTATATGGCATAACGGCCTATAGTGGATGTACTTTATAAATGTATAAATCTGCAGGATTGTGCAATGAGATAACACAATCACTTGGGAAATTGTCCTGCTTTGGAGACAGAAATCAATTCTTTAAAAATAAATAAATAAAAACTGAATATTTTCTAACCAACCTCACTTTCTTACTGTGGTCCATTAATCCTGTTAGAAGACCATTTGCATCAGTGGCTCTGTATTAGCTATAATCTGACATTTAAATTCAGGGAATATACACTCATGTTTATTTCAGTTCTTCATTCATATTCCTATTTTGATATCCATTCTTGAAGAACCAAGACATCATCCAAACCTCTGGTGATTTGGCAGGGCATGGAATAAGAGTAGCAAGCAACAGGACATTTCTGTTGTCTAATAGCGTAATAAAATCACTCAACAACCAATGTAAGTGCTAATTAATAGTGATTCCAAGTATTATAAATAGAATGCATCTTGTCATGAAAATTTGTCTTGATTTTTCACTTGCTCTGTAGCTCTCACTTGTTATCTGACAGAATCTGTCTGCAAGGTCCTTTCTCTTTTTCACAGATGCAGCTGCTGCAGAAAAGATGTTTGGAAAATAAACAATACTGCACTTTTGACCTTACGGCACACAATACCTCAGATTGATATAACAATACATGATGTAAAATAGGCAATACCTAAAATACATATACCGCAATATGAGTAGGTTAGTATGATTAATGCATAATGTAGTAAGAACAAATGTATGTGTAGTATGAGCTAATAGCACGAATGAGATAAGCGATAAAGTATGGCCAGGTGGTTGTTTCATTTAAATCACATTTCATAGAAATGTATTATTGGCTATTTGTGTTTCCATTGGCTTTGAGTTTTGGGGTTATGTCCTTTTATCATTTCAGAGAATAACAATACACATGCTCTTTGAAGTAATACGGTGCTTCGTCCCCGTAGCTGGTCCAGGAACAAGACACGGTGTCCAGGCTGAGAGATGAACTGCGGGATTCACTAGTGCAGCAGGAGCAGCTGTCGTCCCGTGTGAAGCAGCTGACTGTAGAGAGCCAGCAGTTAAGCAGCGAGCTGGGCCTGTTGTCAGAGAAACACCGTGGCGCCCAGCAGGAGGTGTGCCGTCCCTCGACCCCATACGTGGTTTAGTAGGCTAGGAACAGATACACACGCATCACATGGAATGATCGCACTGTTAATGTTGCTCACTCTGAGTTCCACTGCAAGTAATGTACATTTGGACTTAATTGTACTGAGAGTGGGCCTAGTAATGTAATCCTTATAACACTGTAATATTTTATCTTTTGAGATCATCCCAAGACCCTCAGGAACACCTTTTTGATTTGTTATTTTGGGTGCAACTGTGGGTTTGGAAACCACAGCTGTGCATACAGAGCAGTGAAGGCTGACAGCGTCTTTGCATTGCAGGTGGTTGCCAGGAATGAGGCTGTTCTGAAGCTGACAGTGGAGCTGAGAGCAACTCAGGAGCACTTGAGATCAGAGCAGGAAGAGGTACGGAATTGCTCCTCCCCTCAGTTACACCACCTAGCCTTTCTATTGTCAGGCTCTGTCCTTGTGATGAACCTGCCCACCTCAAACTTGCATCCTTCACAGAGCAAGTACGTTTCCAAGCTCTGTGAGTTATTTGTAGATTTGAAGTTGCATTTTGAGTGCAGTTAGAAACTGAAAAGCCTACCTGATCTGTTGAATTATGTCTTTGGGAACATTAGATGTTCTGTAAGGCTCCTGGTGCTTGTTAAGCGCCAATTTTTGTTTCACTCAGTATAGATTTTCTGTTCAACAAGAGTTGGATGTTGTTTATTGAGAACCCTGGAAGTCTACATGTAACCACTATAGTGCAGTGTTAAAGACAAACCAGGCATGTTATAAAGCGTCAATGGTTCTTACCTTGCCTGAATAAGAGGCAGCGGCTGCCTGTTCTCCAACTGTTGCTTATAATCTGGAATAAAGACTGGCTGTGTGTGCGACTCTCCATCACGCCTGTCCTCGAGTTGTGGCTAATGGAAGGACTCATGAGCTTTCTTCCTCTGAACTGTGGTCCAGTTTTACTTATTCATTTTCCACTGGTCAGCTGTTGGGTTCCTTGCGTGTCTTTGTCTGCTATAAATGGGACAAGCTTGTCACTTCAGTGCTGTGAGGATGCGTTGAGTTTCTTGAAAGATATTTTTTTATTATTATTATTTATTATTTATCTCTTTATTTATTTATTTTGGAGCTTGTGACTGATGCAGCTGAACCTGCTGCTTGCAGTTTTTATCATTAGCATGCAGCTCGAGTTATCTGCAGATCGCTCATGTGCCAGCCAAATGTTTGTGATGTTATTTATTTATGCTGGCCTCTCAATTATTCATTTGTTTATTTTTTTCATGGCTGTACTAACCAAAGTCTGAAAATGTATTTTTGCTGAAGGGCGCATTCTCCCCTGGCGCAAAGAGTAGGGGGCCATCGTGTCCGCCTTGTTAGTAATTGCTTTATGTGGCACTTCCATACGCTCACAGGGAGATGTCATCTTTATCTGAATCGACATGCGATGAGAGACAAGAGGAGATTTGAGGTGCACAGAAATGTGGATTGATGATAGTTATAAGGATTATGTGGTTTGTTCAACTATGAGTATTATGGATATTTGGTGTGCATTGTACTTTGGTGATAGGCCAGCCAGCTATTTACAGAGAATGTCAGCATATATTTAAATATGTGTGTTTACATGGAGTTGTACAAATTTACATGTTGTTCCAGTCCACAGGCTGTACATTTCAGAGACTCTGCAATATCAAACCAGATTCCAGCTGTCAACACACACATATAATTAATTCTTGAGATTTACATCTCATTGTTGGGTTGGATGCGAACATACTTGAACTACACAGAATCCTGCATGGTGGTATACATTGCAGCTCTCAGGCAGTCAAGCAGAAACCAACCTTGTTTCTGCAAGCAAAGCTGAGATTGATATGGCTTCTCACCTACTCAGCAGCTTTCTGAGTTTACACATTATCAGACTTGTCCTGTCAGCCAGGCAGAGTTGATAAGGATTTCTTTTGAGGAGAACATGTGGTCTTGCTCAGTTAATGTTTTTTCCCCCTTGATATCTCCATGCACAGCAAGGTGTGCTTACTGGGAGCTGGTTGCCTGAATTTTCACAACCCTAGAAGTGACTGTTTATGTATGTTGTTGACAGGGCCTGTTTACTGTGCAGTGAGAGAGACACTGCTGCTTGCAGTTGGCAAGGCGTGCAAAGAAGGCCCAGAATGTGAGGTTAAATTTGAAGGGCTTGGAGGATCAAGTGAATGCTATCCAGGGTGACCTGTAGCAGAGAAGGCAGTCATGACTGAAGAACAGTAGAGCGCTGCCCAGCTACAGCAGGAGCAAGACCGTCTGTTGGCACAGGTGGCACACACAGCCATACGATGCAGACTGGACATATCTGGTGACCCATACGGGCATATTCAGGTTATCTCTAACTGATCGCATTGGATTGAGTCAGTTTACAAAATCAGGCTGTAAACTGTTTGTATGGACACATAATGCATTAAGGCAAGCATTTATTTATTGTTCCACAGATGACAGCTTGTGTGTTGACCCAGATTTCATGTTTGTGGATTGGCAGTAGAAATGGGGTGATTTGTTTTGTTTTGTTTTGTTTTTTTTTTTTAAACAAGCTTTCATTGACACAAGCAGCACTCAACAGCATTTGTATTATTGATAATTGTTTCCAGGAGCCAAGTCTGCCTCCTTGCCTGCCTTTGTGTGCAACTGTGCATCTGTTCACTATGAAAATAGTGAGCTGCTTCCTGGAAGCACAACGTGGAGGTCTGGATGATGCGTTCAGGTGTAAACACACATCATTCCTCCGACAGGCCTCTCTTAATTTTGACTGATGACTCAGTTTTATGAACAAGCCCCCGCCTCCAGCTACTGTCCCCCTCAGCCTGCTGGTCCTCGCTTTCTGCCCCCCCTACCCTCAAAATCATCCCTCAGCCTTATCCCCAGTATGAAAATGATATTAGAAACAAAATGAGATTTGCAATTTCGTGTCAGACAAGTGCCTTGATGAAAGGGCTTCCTTGCAGGGGCTGATCCATGGAAATTTTATGCTAATAACACTGCTGGCCAAGCAATCTAGCTGGAAATTAATCAGAGTGGCAGAGCGGGCGAGCGAGAGAGGGAGGGAGAGAGGTAGAGCAAAGCCGTTCTATAAACATTTCACTCTCCCGCTCAGAATCTCATCAGAAATAGCCATGGGGTGTGTTGTCTGTGTGATGAGGTTGCGAGAGAAATAGGGAGTTAGGAAATTACACTGCAGCTTAGCGCTGATTGATGCAGTAATGTATGCAGCCATGCGGCGTACAGCCATGTTTCTCTGCGAGTCCCTTTCGAACGAGAACAACTGCAGGGTCTCTCCACCCCTCTCGGCCTTTCCCATACGGTATTTACTGCTGCTCTCTCTCCTTTTTTCTTGGTTATTTCTGCACATTTGTGCTTCTCTACCCAGCCTGCAGTGCTGAGACCAACCTCTGACCCTGTGACATATCAACACACTGCTTAATGCTGTCATTATGAGACTTTATTTTCAAAATGACGCATCACTTTCTGCTTAACAGTATATACAATGCTGAATATCAAACTTACTTTATAAGTGAAGTACACTCATTGGCCATTTCTTTACGTACACCTTGCTAGTACCAGGTGGGACCCTGTTTACCCCCAGAGCAGCATTAATTCAGTTTTTAAAAAAAGCGTTTCATGAGGTTCTTGGTCCAAGCTGGCTTGACAGATTCATACAGTTTCTTCAGACTTTCAGGTGGCAAATTCATTCTAATATCATTACATTCCACCTCTTCACGGAGATGTTGGGCTGGCTTGAGGGGGTCGGCACAGTGTTGGTCATTGGAGTAAAGGAAAGGCACTGTGATGTTTTGTACAGCCATCACGAGATGCCGTATGACATGGTGCCTAGTCCTTCTGGAAGTTTTCAGTTTGAGAAAGGCTAGATTCATGAAGGGATCAACCTGGTCACCAGCAATGTTTTGGCACTTTATAGTATTCAGATTGTGCTCACTTTGTGCTAATGAAACGTTCCCCACACCACACACTTCCCCACCACCACCACCACCACCACCTTGTCTGTAGCATAAAGTGGCCGATGAGTGTATACAGTAGTCCTCCCTTATCCATTTGAAACCTCGGATAATACCGAACCCGATATGTGCCATGTTTTTTCCTATACGTACATACCTATGATAAACTTTAATTTTTAAAGGAACTCATAAAAGTTCAATAAGGCACAATAAGAGATTAACAACAGTATTAACAACAGGAATTAATAATAAAATAGAACAATATTAACCATATACTGTAATAAAAGTTAGGCGAATGTGGTCTCTCTTAGATTGATACCGCAAGTCGATCTGACAACCGAGACGGCTACTAAGTGACTAACAGGCGGGTAGCACATACAGCGTGGATACCCTGGACAAAGGGATGATTCATGTCCCGAGCGGGACGGCGTGAGATTTTATCACGCTACTCAGAACGACGCACAATTTAAATCTTATGAATAGTTTTCTTCTGGAAGTTTTCCATTTAATGTTGTCGGACCGCAGTTGACCGTGGGTAACTGAAACCGTGGAAAAGAGGGGACCACTGTATTCCCATCCACCAGAAATACATCAGAGTATATAAGGCAGCAGGTGGGGCAGCGGTTAGACCTTTCTCTCAAAGAACCCAGGAAAAAAACAGCTGCCTTAAAGGACCCACATTTGAAGCCCATCTTCTGCTGTACTACCCTTGAGTGAGGTATTTACCATTAATTGATACAGGAAAAATTACCCAGCTGTATAAATATTTGAGTGAGTGCATCAGTATGTTAACATTGTGAGTCACTTTGGAATAAGGCATCAAATAAGTACATTTTAATGAGTAAATTATGTGCTGCTGTATTTTAGTTTTCCCTAGGATTGCTTGTTACTGCTGTTTTTGTCTCTCTAGAACCCTTCAGCTAGGGGAATACAGTTTTTCACAACATGACACAGAAATGCAGGAGTGCCTTGAGGGTTTCTTGCTTCGCTTTTGCCTGCCTCCACGTCACAGCACAAGATCCAGCAGGGGGCGCTGAGCGAGCTGCGTGGGGAGCTGGAGCATTGGCGAGCACAGGCAAAGACCCAGGAGGAGCGTGTGGAGAAGGAGGTGCGGGGGCTGCATGCTGAGCTCAACGAGTCAAAAGCCTGCCTCCAGCAGTACCGCAGCAGCACGGAGCGACTGCGCTCTGACGTGGAGCAGGCCCAGAGGCAGTGCAGCGAGGCCGAGCAGGAGGTGCGTGCCTGTGAGGAGCGCAGAGATACTGCAGCCGTGTACCTACCTCTCTTGTCACCCGCATCAATTCGTACAGTCTGCATTAGCAGTCTCTTTCACCACAGACAGACCACAACTTGTGATGAAATTCCACATTGTCTTAAGCTTACATAAATAATTATACGGGCTGACTGTAAAGTTTTGAGACTGTACTTCTCATTCTTCATCTCAAGGTTCTTCAAGGGTTGGGACCTTCTCCTTTTCAAAGTACCCTTCTTCACACACCATGCACTTCTGTCTACCATCTAAAAACTTCAGACATGCAGTAGCAAATTTTTAATTTATGTTTTGATCTTCAAGGCAGCAGTTGTAGCTTTCTTTTTTCCCCACCTCAGATCAGATGAAAATTTCCACTGCTGCAAACATTTTTGGGCTCTGTTGAGTATGCTTCATTTAAAATTTCCAACATTTCTGTTGACTGATTTTCTTTACAGCTTTACACAAAATTCAGTTGCATGTCTTTGTTGCACAGTTGAAGCAATATCGTCCGCTGTAACACAGCGAGGATTAAACTACTGTATATGTTTGTATACTGATCTTCATTCTCCCAACACTGTGCAAACGCAGCTCACACAAGAACGTGTGCATCACGGTCAGCCTTGAATTTTTTCATTCAACCCTCATAAAAAATGACAAATCTAATTACAATATAAAGTAATGGTGCAAAAAGTTATTTGCATCACACTGATGTCCCTGTACTTTTTAAGTAACAGTTTGTCAGTATTCTATGTATCTTTTCAAGTATGTGTGTGAATAAGAAAATCTGATGTCTGTGTACCCGTGTGTTTGTCAGTGTTGCCTTTCACCGTGTTCGTTTATGTTGTTAAGCCCCATTAACACTGTGTCGGCGGTTCATTGACAGGCTTCTCAGAAGGACCGCAGGCTGCATGCTGTGGACGCTGAGCTAGGCTGCATGCGAAAGGCCCTGCAGGATGCCCGGGCCCTCGCTGCAGACGGAGAGACACGCCTGCAGTCGCTGGCTGAGTCTTTGGACATCTACAAGCAGAAATACCAGGCATGTTTGGAGAAGGTGACAGAGCTGGAGGGTGCTCTACTGTTCCGAGATGAAGATCTAAAAGAAGCCAGGCAGCAGGTCAGCACCCTGAACGTCCGGCTTTACAGGGATTTCACATGTTGGTTATCAAGTAAGATGGTTGTGCGTAGTGTCAGCGCCACATATGTATTTATTTCACTAAACTGAGTTTACCAAGTGGCAGACACTTTTGCCACTAGTTAATAATGTGACTGTTCAGCTGTTTGTGCAAAGCATGCTACACATTTGACATAAACTGGGAGACAGTCAGAAGTGCTTGTGTTCATCCTCTTTATTTTGCACTGAAGTGATGCTCAGCAATGACCCTGTGCTGCTCAGCTCGAGTCTGACTGGCAGGGTCTCCCTAGGTGTCTGAGCGAGAGGAGCAGGTGTTCCGTTTGCAGGCGGAATGCGCTCTGTTGCGTCACGACCTCCAGGCCCACTGCGCACAACTGGAGAGTGGGGATGAGGCCTTCGGCACCCTGAGCGAGCAGCTGCGACATGCCCGGCTGGAGCTCGAGGAGAGCCGTGAGCACGGCCGTGAGTGTGAGCAGGTTGTCCTTGGCTTGAGGGAGATCGTGGCCTCGCTGCGCCACCAGGTCAGCTTCTGCGCCACCCCCGTTCCATTCACTTTGTAAAGGTATAAAGAATGCTTCAAATCTCTGTTTTTCAAGGGTCAGTTTTATTCAGGATCAGTAAGAAGTAATGCTAGAATTCTTGAATTTGCATAGTTATTTTAACTTTCTGAGTAGGCATTTTTCCAAAAGATCAATTCCCCAAATTTCAGTTTCTCTTTCTGTTCACCATTATTTCGTGGCACTAGGTACCTACATATGTAGACAAAGCTGGTACATCTGTTGCTCCTGAAGCAGCTAGAGAGAAGTGAAAAGTAACTTGAATTCCTTCTCAAAGAAAATAAGTTCTCAAATAAAAATAAGAACAGCAGGTGGCACAGTAGCTAGAGTTGACTACCTTTGCACTCAAAAAGCCCTAGTTTGAATCCTACCTTCTGTAGTAGTACATTTTAGTGAGTTATTCATCTTGAATCCTCCAAACTCAAGGCAGAGCAGGACGGAGGTAGAATCCTTGTCTTCATTTCCACTGGCTGCTCCCAGACTGTGATCCAGGGGTCCGAGCTCTCAGGCCCTAGCCGGACGGTGAAGACAGCTCATATCTAAAGACTTCCTTTGCTTCCCCAGCTCCTGCTTCCAGCATGTTCCAGCATGGCTGACATGGGGGTGATAAGTCATTGCTTGCCGCCATCCTTAATTAACGTGTACATGTTTATGTGAATAATAAATCTACGCCCTTGTTGCATAACACCTTGCTGAGGACTGTGCTGCAGAAGCTTACAGCAGGTTACTGACTGTGCACAGCATGTTGGGCTGCTTCAGCATGACCTCTGTGATCTTGCTGTCAGTCCTGTTCTTCTCAAGCATTTTAATGCATGAACTGTGGAGCTTGTTTACCACAAATGTGTTTGTTTCCCCCTAATGAGTCCACGTAATGGAGCTTGAGGACAAGCATGAGGCTCTGAATATACGCTCATTCCCCATTATTCAGGATATCTGCCTTTCCTCTTGAACCAGTAAACAATTATTAATACACCTTATTAGTCCTTCATAGCCAAAATTTTCATTGGATTAGTCCGTATCATTCACTCTTTCACGATAAACTGTGACCACGTTTGAAATTGTAGCAGCGGTTGTGTGAGTTTCTGACACGCATTGCATTGTGGGATCTGCGTACCCACACCCTTCGTTTTGTTCAAAGCACTAGTCTTGCTTGGGTTCTTGCATTTTTTGTGTGTGTCCTATGTTTTGCTATAATTCGCTTTAATTTCTTAATTATTAATTTGTTTTAATGTGACATTAACTTCTGTCTTCCTCCACACCATCACACTACCTTGGTAAGTTTACATATTTAAATAATTGTTTTGATTTGTTTGTTAATACTGTGTTAATCATGCCTTAATGGAGTGAATAATGAGCTTAGAATGAATGAGAATTTTTGTCCATGAGAAATAATAGAATAAGTGATTTTGTTGCCTGGTTTTTTGTTATTCAGTCTGTTTTCACAAATAAATTAGGACCATCCTGAGGGTTGATGCTTGGAAACAGATGAATGACTAAACTCCATCAGTGGCCCTGGTTTGTAAGCAGTTTCCATTGTGATGGCCGTGTGTGTTTTTTGTGTCCGCGCCACTCCAGGCAGAGGAGCACGAGGAGACTCTGGTCAGGACTCAGGCAGATTTCTCTGCATACAAAGCCACCCATATCCATCCAGACTCAGACTTTGATGCTCACCTTGCTCATATTGATGAGCTTCAGCAGGTAGGCTTACAATCATCCTCAGACCTGATCTGTGGTGGAAGTTAGACCACCTGTCTGTTGTGATGAAACATTTCGCCTCTCTGGGACATCTCACGTTTGAGCTGAATTACAGTCCTGGAGCGAGCATTTCTCATCGAGTCAGAGCTGCAGATCTTTATACATTAGAGCGATGTGTTATGTTTTTTTGCCATTTGCTCCAAGACTTGGAGCTCCTGAGCAGAATTCCTAGTCAAAAGATTACTGGGTGCATAATGGCATACAGCAGAGCGATCCGTCTATGTGTTGACCAAAGAGCGTCAGCTGAGGCAGCGCTACAGCAACCGGGTTGGCTGGGCAGCCGGGACTTGATTTACTGTACTGACCTACACAGTTGGACCCAGATTGATTGCCTCCCAGTGCCGGCCACCAAGCACTCGCCATTTTCCTGCAACCTTTCATATAATTTTATAGAGGGCTAAAGCACCTCGTTCAGCTATTTATACATATGTGAATGACCATGAAATATAGATTTGTCTTGACGGGTGTCAGCGCTGGAATATTGAATAGCCTACCTTGTGACACCTCGTTATTTTAATGGCGTGAAATAAGGGGGACTTCTCCTTTTCACTACTCTAAATAGTACTATTATACTTTTTTTTTTTTAGAAATTTATCCATACGTGTCTTTAGAAACACGTCGCCTATCATTGCTGTGCATTATTTTCAAACCAGTGGACATGGTGTTGATACAGGGTGACAGTGCCATGCTGTCACCAGCATTTGGTTTGTGGGTGACAAACACATGCTGAAGGGACATGTTCCTCCAGTCACATGTGCTCAAATGGACATGCATGGCACTCTTAACACTTTGTTAACAACTGGGTTAAGCTGGATAATGAAATGATGGTGCTTGAAGTATAGAGTGGGTGGCTAATTGAAAGGTTAAGACCAAACTGCAAGGAGCAGTTTGCATATTATATGTGGCAGCTGTCTGGAACGTGTCTGGTAGTTTCAAGGCATTTCCTTCTCCAAGCTGATATCATGCTGTTTTGCCGCATGGAAATGTCAAATTAGGACAGTGATGTGTGGGTTTAGGCATCAGAGGAGGTGTGCAGCTGCCATTTGTTGTCCTCGCTGTTTTTATTCAGAGAAATGATAATCCAGAGGTCTGTCTGTCTGTCTGTAGGAACTTTCCAGTGCAGTGGAGGAACGCACCCACAGAGAGCGGGAGCTCGCGGAGTGCTGTGCTCAGCTAAACATGCTGAAGGTGGAGGTGCAGATGCTCAGCAAGCAGAGAAGCGATTTCATGAGTGGTGAGGGATGGGCCTTAGGGTTAGGCAGCACCTGCAGTGCTACCGGTCACACCAGAGTCACCAGCGTGAGCAGTGTACCGAGGCCCATTTTCACATTTGCTGCCATGAAGTTTACTGTGTTAATGCATTGATGAATAGTTATGTGCCATTCAGTGTGTGTTGTCTTTACTGTCTGTGACTCATTTATCTGTGTTTCCTGTGTCTGTGGTTTCCTCATACACATTATGTAGCGTTATTTATTTTTACTGGCAGTTGTGTCCCATTTCAGAGGTGCTGCAGCTGCAAGAGATGGTCAAACAGCTGGAAGGGGAGGCGGTGGCTGACAAGCAGCACATGCACACACATGCGGAGGTGCTAGAGCAGAGGTTGTCCCAGCTGGAAGAGGAGCTACGGGAGGCACAGCAGCAGTGTGCCCAGAAACAGAAGGTCACCCTCTAACAGACTGCACCATCTGTATATATCAAAATTTGGCCATTGCTTACTTCAGCTCCTCATCTTCCCGTTTTCCTCATTACCTCACAGCAGATCTTTGACATTAATGAAGACTCTGTATTGTATTATTAATTCGGTAGTAAAGGTTTCAACATTCATTTATTCTCCTTTCTGCAACAGTAAAACCTAGTACCACTTACCTGTCTAAAATTGCTGGCAGTGGAACTATAAATCTATATTTTCAATCAGCAGTTTTCCCCCCAAATTATGTTGTACTTCCTTTCAGAAAAATCCACAGACCAACCAGTAAGTCACAAGGTCAATAACAAATAACTAAAAGGAAAGAAAATCTTTCTTAAACCATAGCACACATTCATAGGTCTTTGGCTGTGTATAATGACTTACTTCTGACTTAAAGTAAAACACAAGTAAAACTTTTATGCAAGGCAATCCACCAGATACTATGTGTAAGTGATGTTCCTGTATATGTATTAGTTCATAATGTTTTGTTGTCATTTTTGAATGTCTGCCTCATCATCCTTTCATGTATTGCCTTTATCCATTATCCAGAGAAAGAGTAGCTTGTGTTGCAAAATAACGTTGGGGGAACCAGATGTCTGAATATCTAGTCCATTGTTAAGTTACACGCAAGGTCACAGCTCCTCTGCTCCTGTGCCAGGCTGTGGTGAAGAGGGATGCCCTACTGAGGCAGTCAGAGGCCGATCTGGTGGAAGCCCGCGAGGTGATCCACAGGAAGTCTTTGGAGCTGGACAGACAGGCGGCGATAAATCGAACCCTGGAGGCCGACTTCCAGAAGGCTAAGAGGGAGAGTCTTCAGAGGGAGAGCAACTGCGCGACCCAGAAAATGGAGCTGGAGGAGGCCCACACCAGCTGCAGGAACATGGGTGAGGGAGCACTTTTGTACCTTCAGTGTGGAAGACAACGGGAATTCTGCTGTTTTCTGACTCCAAGGCTGCTGAAAAAAGTACCCTACCTTATGAAGGTAATTCGTAACAAATTGTCATAAAATCACATAATCCTTGTTAATTTCAATGGTATTTTCAATGTGTGTGTTCCTGATCTCCAAAACTGGCACCGATTCATGCAAAAAATGATAGAAATCCCTTTAAAATGCACAGTTTTTTCACTACTTGACATTAGTTATAACACAACAAAGCAGTTTCGGTATTAACTACTCTGTAATTCTGAGCGTGCACTTAAATGCTGACTGTCTAAACACGCCTTCGTACAATAACGTTTTTATATTAATTCAAATTTTAAACGTGAAGAACAGACGAGTAAACACAAAAGAAATCAATGGAAATAATTCACACTCACTGAACAACTTGACATCAGTTCGATAGTCCAAACCAGACCATGAAAAAAGAGGTTATAATAGGTAAAACTAGCAAACGAGTAATGGAGGTTGAGAACTTAATGCAGCACGTACTAAAGTGTAACTGCAAAGAAGACTGCTTGCTGATTCTGATCTTGTACTACTCAGTGTTTGAATTTGAAATTCAGTCCTCACAGATACAAAGAGATGTGTTGTAAACCGAATTAGGGGCGTTAAGTGAAACACCTTGCAAAGTTGAATTTTCAAAACCCAAATGGGTGCATCTCAGAAGCTGGCTGTAACTAAAAAGAAAAAAGTCAGTAAAGTTGGCCGTGTGGCTCTAACCACAGTGGTGGGTGCAGGTCACCTGCAGCAGCTTGCCTACAATGAACACCTCATCAAATCAGCCCACCGAGGGAACTGAGACAGCCGTCTAGGAGGACTGCCATCTCTGCACGCGACAGTGATTAACCCCTGACTGGGCCAAGCTAACACGTACAGCAATCCCAGTGTGTACTATGTGCATGAACCTAACAAAAACATCATCTGGAAGCGGCGGTCTATTTCCGCAGGTGTGCGTGTGCTGTATATGTTTGCTACTTTGATTCATCTTTGGTTTCATGCCTGCATTTCTGATTAAGACCACGCTGTGCTGTATAAATAGGAAGTGGAATGAAGTGGATGTTTTAGCATGAAGCACTCTCATGTTAGGGCTGTCTGATCAAGGACCCAGGGCACCCCCAGAGTAATTGCTTTTAGCAGGGTGAGAAGTCTATATCGTGTCGTGCTGTGGCTCTGCTTGCCTCAATGTGTATTTATTAGACATGAGTGTGAACAACAGGGATGCAAAGCTGTGCTCTTTAGTGGGAATGTGATGGGTTGGCACGGGTGGTAAACTGTCTCTCTTCAGCCCAGGATCTGGCACGGCAGGAGGAGAAGGTGCTGCTGGTGGAAGCAGGGCAGCAATGGGCAGAGGAACAGCTGGGGCAGAGGGTGGCTGAGCTGGTGCGGGCGGAGCAGGCACAGCGCAAGCTGCAGACCGAGCTGCGTGGGCTGCAGGAGCAGCTGGATGTTGCGCAGCACCAGGTCCAAGGCTACAGGTACAGTGTAAACGGGTGTTGGATGTATCGTATTTATGGGCAGATCAAAGAGTCAGCCACCTAAGAATTAATTTTGAGTCTGCAGAGAGAGAATAAACAGGCTTAACACAAAAACACCTTATTGCATCAAAACAATTGGAGGGGTGTCACCTCTGCATCATATATCATTTTAGCAAGTGTTATGGTCTTATGGTCTACTGCGGGAGGCATGGGAATATGACTTTGACTTGTCTTTTAGCATTGATGAGTGGTTATCTATATGTGTTACAGTAAGTTCTGTTTACGTATATTTTGCATATTTGTATAAATATGTGTGTAGAACAATACACAGTCGACGACATGTTAATTATTAACATATAGTATATTCATTCAGACGGTGTCAGAAATGTTCTAGATAAAATGCAAGAACCTGGGGAGCACCTGTATGGGAAAAGTGTCCTTGATCTATGGGAACTGCTGGAAAGACATGGTGTCTCATTTCTTCATGACAGTACTTCATGACAAGAACTAGTTTCTGGTATGTGGTCACACTTCTGTCTGTATACACAAAATGCACATACACAAAAAAAGATGAACTTTGTTGTCCGTGTTATGTGTTAGAACTGAAGAGGTAGGCCTGTGCTGTGAAAAACCAGCTTTGGCCCATTGTCTTCCTCATTTGACTTGGCTGGGGCTCAAGCAGCACGGCGGTATGTTTAGTACTGATGTCGAGGAATCGAGTTCAGCTCTGTAACCCACAGCTCTGCATCCAAGTGACGCAGGCATCATTCCAGGTCATGGCCTCCTATAAATCCAATGTCCTAAATGGCTGGAAGAGGAAGAATCCAGAGATCTTAACCAGCGTGTCGCCAGGGGTCTCGTGTTTAGTCATCTGGCCTCAAGCGCCGAACACACCGCAGCCTGCCGATACGCATTAGGGAGGATTTTAGTAATTAAGCGATAGGCCGAGGACTACACTGGGTGTTTGCGGCCTGTGCCGTTGGCCCCGGGCCTCGCCAGCCGTGCAGATAGGGGATTCTAATTGCCAGGGATATTGATCAGCCTGGCAAGGGGCCGCCGGGGGATTTCACAAGACATCGATTAGCTGTTACCACAGCCACCTTGTCAGCGGAGAGGCAGGCGAGTTGCACGGAGGCCTGGGGTTTCCACCATGCTGCCGGACCTCCTTGTTTTTGCTTGTTTTTCTCCCACCCCATTCTTCTCGATTGTTGATGGATGCCGCAGGCGAGTGTTTTTGTAGAGTGGGCCAGCAAACGATGTTTCACGGGACAGTGTGTCCTCTTTTGTCTTTGTTGAGCTTTAACCACCCTCCCACCACTAAGCCCTTCTGTGAACTTTTAACCTCTCATCTGTTATTACCCCTTAGAGATTTGGAGTGCAGTGTTGAATTAAATTGTTTTTCGCCGTTTTTTGCCCTCCGTAGTTGGTTCTCCGCCTTTCTGCAGATGGATTTTGTCCACATATCAGAAGTCCTTGTCCAGCTGTTGATGAGCTGTTTGTGCAGAGATTGAACGTGGTATTGTTCACATTACAGGGCTACATATTAGCGGTTGTCCAAATGATTGACGGGTATTTTCCTTTAATATTTGTAGCTGGGCAGGTAGAATCTGATACCGACAAACAGGTGAGCAATAAATTAAGATAAAGCATAAAGAAATTCGACGCACAATGATAATTGCCATTTTAATAAACTATTGTACACAGTTGTGATCTAAATTTTCATTTTGAAGACGTGCCCAAATCTTTCTCTCATAGATGATTTCTTTATGTTGGTGCCTTTCTGTAAGTTGGCTTCCTTTTGGGTGATACCATGTTATGACATGTAGACTTTTTTATGTTTTTGGTATGCTCCAAAATTGAGTGGTTGCAAAATTTGTTGGTACTGGAAAAATGTACCACTCCTGTGGACAACCAAGCACAAAAAAACCTGTGTCCTCTTCTCCCTCCCACTGCCACGAGGTGGTAAAACTGTTTAATGAATTTGTGACATTTCATTAACACAATGATCTGTAGTGAGTCAGCACTTCTTCCTTCTGCAGATGGAGGTGACAGTTGGTTTTTGTTATTACAATAAAAAAGAGCTGAAGAGCAGTCGCTATTAAAGTAACGGAACCTGTCGCCAACAGCAACGGCTCTTTCGGAAGCTAGGATACGGCTTTCTCTTCCACGGCTGAAGAACTGTGGTGAACATTTTGTTTAGGGCTTACCTTTCGTTTTTTGTGCTTGGTTGTCCATAGGAGTGATACATTTTTCCAGCACTATCAAATTTTGCACCTGTTCAATTTTGGAGCATACCAAAAAGACAAAAAAAAAAAAAGTCTGTTTCATAACATGGCATCACCCAAAAGGAAGCCAACTTACAGAAAGGCACCAACATAAAGAAATTATCTATGAGAGAAAGATTTTTTGCACTTCTTCAAAACGAAAATTTAGATCACAACTGTGTACAATAGTTTATTAAAATGGCAATTATCATTGTGCGTCGAATTTCTGACACAGGTCACTTGGAAGTCTTTCACTTTTTTGTTGGACATAAATATTTGAGTAAGCCAGGGACATAACTTATGTCCTGTTACTGTGGGCATAGAGAAGACATGTTGGGCTCATGCAAGACATTGTCACTGTGGCACAGGGACCAGGTGGAGAGGCTGAAGGCCGAGGTGAGCGAGAGCAAGCAGCTCCAGCAGGGGGTGCAGCGGACAGAGGCTGAGCTGGCCAGCAGCAAGGAGCTCATCCACAGTCAGCAGCAGCAGGTATGCTGGTTGGGAGAAGGGACTTTAGAAAACGGGCCGGAAGCTCCAGTAGAAGAATTCCACCATGCTAATTGCCATACTCGAGGCTGGTACTTCACTGCCCACAGAGTAATAGCAATATCAACGAGAATTTAATGCAAGAGCTCCATTTTTTTTGGTACGTCATTGGGAGACATTGGAGGGTCGTCCATGGCACAGGCTGTGAGCGAAACCATCGGTCTCTGTTTCTCCAGCTGCGAGAGCAGACGGAGGCCATTCGAGGACTGAGGGTGGAGCTATCGCAGAAACAGGCCAGGCTGCAGGAGCTGCAGAGCCGCACCAAGAACTCCGAGGACAGAGAGGCCAGTCTGGAAATGGAGCGCGAGGACCTGAGGGTCAGCCTGGGCTCCGCACAGCAACTGGTGAGCCCCCGTTCCCAACCAGGTTACTTTCTATCTCTTCTACACACTTACCAGCACTTCCTGAACCAGGTAGCATCCCATGTCCAGCAGCACACGCCTGTTTCTGGCACTTGAAGTGCCTGTGAGCTTACATACATTTTCTGTGAAAATATGCCCCCAGTTTGCCAGATTCTGCTTAGTCATATGCATCTTCTACCTTGGTCACAGAAAACCCCATCTGTAGCTACAACTATGGCAGGTCTTCAAGGAGATGTTATTTGGAAGCATTTTAATCAATACTGCAGTGAGGCAGCAGCAGAGGAGAAGCAGCAGAGGTTTGTGAACTCAGAGCAGCACACTGTTGTTAGGGGTTTAGAAGGCCGTAGCGCTGACTCCATTAGCCGCACAAGGAGATTCCGTTCAGCTGCCGCTTGTCTGTGCCTCCCTCCCAGCCCAGCAGTTTCCTCCAGCACTATTCATACATTTAATTAGTTTCAATCTAAAGTTGTCCTTCCAGTGTCAAAGTAATTAGTTTTAATCCCCAAGGAAACAATTGATTTAAATGCTTTTCTGCCTGAGGTCCTAACTTTCAAAAAATGATTAAAAAACACGAACATTTTTTTCTTCACTTAGTGAACAAAGAAAAGCCATTGTTCTCTAATTTTTTTTGCCCATTACATCTTAATAACATTGAATTCAGCACTGACTGTTCCAGGTTGTCGTGTTCAGTGAAGATTTTTGCGTTTTATTTTTGATTATCCTTATGCAAACAGGGTGTACAACTATAGGCAGTAGTTTTGTTTGTTGTTGTTTTGCGTATGATTCTCACTCCACAGCTGAAAGAACGAGAGAAGCAGGTCAGCAGTTTGCAGCAGAGCATGTCTGAGCTCCAGAGCGCAACCATCAGGCTGCAGGAAGAGCAGGAATCCTGTAGGAGAGAGTTGGGAGCCAAAGAAAGACAGAACCATCGACTTGGCCAAGAGGTCAGAGGTCATCTGTTGTCTGGGTTTAATACCGTTGATGGCTTCCCACCGTCTAGGGGTGGAACACTGACTGAACGCTGTAATTCATTCACACACACTTTGTTTACGTGTGAATTATGAGGGTTGAACATAAACGTAGTGGTCACTTATCAGTGTTATGTGATCATACCTGTGCATGTTGTCCTGATTTAATGTATGTGCATGTGTTTGCAGTCTCTTTGTACTGTTTCTGTCTCTATGTTGCTGCTCTTGAAATTTAAAAAAGGAAATCGGGGTTCTCTGCCGTTGGTAGTAGTGGTGCTGTTGCTACTGTTTGCAATTCCGTGTTCAATGTTTCAGTTTAGCTCAGAACCATTGGTCTCAGTGTTAAGTGACCCTGCTTTGTTGGCGTGTGTTGTTCTCAGGCCAGATTGCTAGAAGAGACCCTCAGCAGGCTGAAAGCAGAGCTGCAGGAGGTCCAGGATGACAGAAAACGGGCCGTGCGAGAGACAGCCACGGCAGCGCAGAGGCTCAAAGAGCTGAAGGTGGAGCTGTCCTCTGCGCAGACCTCCTGTAAGGAGGGAATGGAGCTGGTGTGTGCAAGCAGTGTCATCCCCTCTTCTCTCTGCCGTATTTGTGGTTCTGATATGTTGGGCAGCATTGTGGTGCACAAGGTAGTGCTGTTTCCTCGCATCTGCGCTGTGGCTTTGGAGGTGCGCTGAGTCTGGGGTGTCCATGTTGTCCCTCTGTTCACGTGGCTTATCCTCACACGTGCAAACGTGTTTCAGGTGAATTGGTGACTCAACAGTTGCCAGTACATGTTATATTGTTCTGGTGTGCACATGGGAAAATGATTGTGTTGCTTCGGAGAAAAGCATCTGCTAAACAAATGTGAATGAGTGCATCATAGATGCCTATGAGAGTTGAACCTGCTTGTGGTGATACTGCAGTTCTGTTATTTGTAGACAAGCAATGTGTTGAGGTTTAACTTTGTGCAAATTTACCAGTTTTCGCATCTCTGCTGTTTACATATTCATATCTATTTGCTGAACCGCTTACAAGTACCTACCTATTTTTTTGTTTTTGTTCTAACCAGGGGGCTGCCAGTGGTGTAGTGGATAGGGCACAGGGTGGTTAGGGCAGGTTCAGATCTCATCTCCTCTAGGGACCCTTGATCAAGCTTCTTGCCCTGAATTGATAACAGCAGGGACTCTCAGGATGGGGTGAGCAGCCTATTTGCGTACTCTGCACCTCTGCTCCGATACCACGTTCTGTCATCATGAGACATAATAGAGACTCCGGTGCTATTAAAGCATCCATCCATCCTTTATCATTAGCCGCTTATTCCGATGGAGGGTCACGGCGGTCCAGAGCCGGTCCCAGAAGCAGAGGGCGCTAGGCTACGAAGCAGTCCCTGGATGGAACGCCGGCCATTACAGGTTATTAACACAGTATTTTCAAGAAGCTTTTCTTTAAGAAAAACTTACCGTTGTCCCCCTCTATTTTCTTGTTAAACCACAACCCAACCTGAGGGAATGTTGGCTGATTACTCTTACATACAAGTTTGATATTTCTTTTGTTAGTTCAGTCTCTAAACATGTGGAAGAGCAAAGTGTTTAACTTCCTTCTGAGAGAAAAATAAACATTTGATTTGTATGACAACGTAAGTGAATTCTGGAATGTCTAGTTACTGTTGTGGAGCACATTTATCCAGTGCTGTGTGACCTGTGAAGTACTGTAACATTTTTATCTTGTTTTGTACTTTGTGTGGATGTATTTACAATTTTCTGCTCTGCCGTTTTAAAGAGCGACTACACTTTCAGGGTAGTCATGTAAGAGCTGCTGTACCTCAGTCTGTTCAACCTGTGGTAGGAAAAAAGGGGGCTTGACAGCGTCACAGTTTTTTCTTTAAAAAGGTGCCAGGATATGAAATATGTGATAAATCCTTAAAGTACGTTATTGCAGATCAGATGGATTCGAGACAAAAGTAGACCTGCAAGATTAATTGAACAAAATGTGCAGGTGTGTTTGGTACAAAGGAAGAATCAAGATCTTTGTACCTTTTCCTGTTGCTGTGTTTTTGTCAGGGAGGGACTTCTCTGACACATGAAAGCCCAGCGCGGAAACAAATAATCTGAGCAGCACCAAAATCTCGCTCACGTATATTTATGCCGACAATTAGGCAGAACGCTCCGCGTTGTGAAATGTGCGCCGAGCTCAGCGTGGAGGAGTGCAGCCGGACCAGGGTGCTCTCACACTGCTCTACCTCGTACTTTTAAGCGCTGCCGCCGTACCGCGGTAAGACAGCTGTGCTCGAGCCTCCCCTAATTGCTGTGCCTGTGGAGGGGTATTCTCCTAATTTCTCGCTCAGCACACTGTGCTGCAGGAAAGCAGCGCAGGGTCACGGCGGCCACGCGATTATGCACACCGGGGCTGTCTCTGTGCGCCGGCTGCCTGCTGCTGGTCAGCTTTTACAGATAATTGCTGTGAGCGTCATCAGGATGGTGTAAATAATTCCCACTGGCTTCACGATGGGTAGGGGGGTGTGTGTCAGTGTCCTTTTGTGTGAATTGGAGCAGAAAGGGGGAGGAAACGTGGGGCATTTGCACAAGCTCAGCCTGCTCTGCAGCGGCACAGGGATCAGAGGGATATGGAGCTAATGCAATGTTAGTCTGCCCAAAGTGAATCTCATCTTGCCTCATGGCCACTCAGGGCTCCCTTTAATTGCCTTTGGTTCTTTCATTACTTTTATTGCCTCTCCTCTGCATTCCACTCGCTCCCCACTTTCTGTAAAGGTCACTGTTGGTGTGGTGCTCGTATAGAGAGCCCAGCTTCAGCTTGTGTCCCGCAGCGGAGTCTGGGTGGGGTCTGCGTGTTCCTCCCACACTCCAAAGACCTGTTTCAGGTGGACTGGTGACTGCAAATGTTTGAATGTTAACATCAACGTATGCATTTGACAGATACTTTTTTTCAAAGCCACATACTACTCTTGAGTATTCAAGGGAATTCCACGCTAAGACTATCAACGTCTCAGCAATGTGAATATTTATGCTATCAGTTTTAACATAACTGTAATAAAACTGTTTAAGGCATAGAAAACAATTTGTGCTTCACTCTGTCCTATCCAGATCTGTCCACTGAACAAGAGGAGCTGAATAACATGGCACTGGGGCTCAGGGGGGTGAATGTGGATAGTTTGGTTTACGGTATCGCGTAAGTCGCCTTGGATGAAATGTCAGTCGAATACGACACGGTGGTAATGATTACACACTGATTTGGAGGAAAACGTCTGCTTAATTAATAAATGGCTGTAACCAAGAGCACTTGGTGCTAAACGCTTGAAGGGAAAACAGCCCACTTTGTTTCATTGCACTTCTTTCTACTGCCCTCCCTCACCTCCTGTGTGGCTTGGAAGTGTTAGCGTTGGGAGTAGCACTGTCAAACAGAATGACCACTAACTTGGTTTCCAGGGTCGGAGAAGGTACAGGAGTGGTGTAGCGCTGGCTGCTTCTGTGCGCATGTCTTTGGACTGTGAATATGGGGAGAACATGGAAGCTCCGCACCCCCCGAGCTCTGTTTAATCCTTTGCCCAACTGAACAGCGCAGACGTGAGGAGTGTGGTATCAGTGCACAATTGATCGTTGGTGTCCAGGACCGTAAGTGGCGTAGCAGTAAAGCCCCAACCGAATGACCTAGGTTTGAATCCCAGTGCTGCTGGAGTGTGAAGGATCAAGGTAACAAGTTTGTTGACTAAATATTTTGAAGCTGTATGAGTAAGTAGGTTGTAAGTAGCATAACACTGTGAGATGCTTTGAAGAAAAGTGGCAGATAAACTGCAACGGCCCATACCCGTGACCTCGAACCCCAGGCTCGGCTGTACGAGAGCCGCGTGGCACACCTCTGGGCCCAGCTGGCAGGTTCGCAGCGACGGGCACAGGAGGACCGGGAGGGAGAGGTGGCCGTGCTCAAGGTGCAGCTGTCTTCGCTCAGGGACGACTACCACAGCAAGGTGGCACAGGTGAGAGCACCCTGCCCGCTTCCTTTCGCACGCTCAGCCATGTTAAGTGTTCCTCTTGCCAAACATCTCATTTCTCACCTTCTTCTTTGCAGGTGGATGCTCTATGCTCACAGCTCGAGCTAATGAAGCAGAAATTGAAGACAGCAGCCAATGAGGTAATAAACACCGGAGCTCGGTTGCTGCGTGGGGGACGGGTGTTGGCCAAGCGGGTTACAGCCTTGTGATTTGTGTCAGGTGGAGGTGCTGCGACAGTCCCTGGGCTGCGCTCGCTCCGACAGCTCCCGCCTGCACAAGGAGAGCGAACTGGTGGTGTCCAATGTCAACCAGTGGGTGAAGGAGCAGAGGTACGTGAAACACCACACGCAACCGACGACTGGTTCACAGCAGTAGTTTCCCCGCGATCCGGATCTGAGTAGATCTTTCTGTTAACTCCAAGTCCATTGCCAATTGAGCCCAAGGTCAGCCTAAATAATGCTCAGTATCATGGGGGAATTATATAATCTTTAAATAGAATGAATATCAACTGGTGCATTTAAAAAAAAAAAAAAAAAAAAGATTCCATCAACTTGTATTGTGTGTACGGTGTGTGCAGACCGGCTGGTGGAGGACAAAGATGCCACATTTAAATAGATAAATAAATACAGAATGAAATGACAGCAGTGAATGTCAGACTGTACAGACATGAGAACACACGTGAGACCAGCGATTACCTGAGTGTGTGACAGTATATGTACAGTGGTTCCCAGCAGGGTTCGTGATGGTCTCTGTGTTCTCTGTACCAGAAAAGCCAACGAGAAGCTGCTCATCAAGATTAGAGAGCAGAGTAAGAAGATTGTCCACCTCACAGCAGAGAAAGAGTGAGTTCAGTGCAAATGTGGGTGTGGGAGTGCGGAGGGGGCTGCGGCTCCTCACTCAACTGTGTCTCTACCCCCCCGGTTCAGCCAGCTGCAGGAGAGCAGGGAGGAGCTGCTCGGGGAGATCCGAAAGCTCAAGGCTCAGCTTGATGACATGAGTATGCAGCTGGACTGGTTCAGGGTTCGTGTCTGTGGTGCATTAATTCCATCATCTGGCTACATCGCCGGTAGACATGGGAAAGCATCAAGGTGCCGTGTCTGTGCTGACTGAACCCTGTCTGTTCCACCACACTGTTTCAGGTACTACATGTGAGCAGCTGTGAGCAGCCAGTGGCCCAGGAGTGAGTATTTCCTTCATCCGTCACAGTGCTGTGCAGCAACATCATCCCTTTAATACTTGGGTATCTCCAAGTTTGGATGGTAAAGGAGCTCTGCACCATTTCTAAAGCTTTCCCTGTAATTGGTTGTCCTGAACCCCATTTGCATAATGAAGTGCATCAGCTGCAAGTGTCTTTTGTAAGTTCTGAAATCTTTATTGGTGTTTGCTAGTCTCATCTGCGAGGAAGGGGGGGGGATTTGCATTGCGTGGTCCTTTTATGAGTTTCCCAGGGTAATGGCCCATGTTGTCTGGCTGGCATAGTGGGAGCAGCAGATTGATGTATGGCAAATTTATTTTGGTCCATCAGTGTGGACTCAGCTGAGTCTGTTTTCAGCCCCCAGATGGCCAAAGTGCAGCACAGTCTGTATCCAGTAACCAGGATTAAGGAGCTGCAAACCGTCCCCTTCTGTCCCCCTCCCACAAGCTGTCTGGGTAGCTACATGGAGCTTGACTAATGTCTTAGGACATCTTGAGGGCCTACAGGGGACAGCAAGGCAGCTGAAAGCTGCTCGTAAGTAAACGGAAACAACCAAGTCTTGTGGTTGGGGGGTACGTTTGTTTATTTCAAAGCTGATGTTGCTCCATAGGTCGAGGTGTTGGCCACATAGTGACAGCTGCCGCGAGGCTGCCTGTTAAATATATAATAGTGAGGAACAAAAATGTTTTTTCCTGTAGAAGACCTTGCTGCCTAGACCGTTTGGAGAGGATTCCCAGCAGTTCTCCTCTGAGCACCCCGTGTGCGCAGATTCCTGGTGCCATCTCGCTCTGCTTGTGCTCTTTTGCAAGGGAAACAAGTTAAATTTACAAAAACCCCCCCAGGTGTGACGTTCATTAAGAGTTTACTTTACTTTACAGTTCACTTGCAATTACAAGATCCCCCGACTGACTGATAGAAAGATGGTGCTGTTTATTTGTGTGCCAAGCAATGAAATATTCATACTTTGTCAGGCGGGAGTTATCTAGATGCCGTATAAATGGGACAGGATTGTAGTGATGGAGAATGCAGAGCAGCCTTCTAGGAAGACACTTGACAATTAGGTGTTTACCACGCTGAGGTGGAGGGCTGGCTGATCCTTTAATACCTTCACTTCAGTGCGGGCTTTTCCTACCTGGGCTCCAGGTGACTTTATGGACATTATCTATTGGTAAAGATCAAAGCAGGCGCGATGGTCTGCAGCTCACTTTAGCTACCGCATAACTCAATTGTTCAGGATAACTTTTTCCTGCTAGTCTTTCTACGTACAGTATAATGGTTTGTCTGACAGCAGTAGGTGAGAAGTGGAATCTGGTACAGGTGACGCTGGCTTTGAATTCGCTAAGTTTATCTACGTTCCTCCCCTGCCGTGATGAGTGCAGGTACTCGCTTTTCAGGCTGAGCGCGTCTGCGGTCACCACGCACCCATTTTATCCACTTGGCGTTTAAGATCTGTCTGTAATTATTATTCACACTTTAGATGGTTTCCGCTGCTAATTATTTGTGGTGGAATAATTCTGCATTTGTGAGGCTGTTTATCCCAGTGGAACGCAGCGGCTCAGAGACGATCATTAACAATTTGGATGAAAGGCAGTGAGTCGATTGTCTACACGGCGCCTGCAGAGGACTGTGACAGCATGTTATTAACTAGAAAAAAATACAGCAAAGTGTTAATTAGCTTGGTTTAAACCACTGAATTTGCCTGTTGCACTTATAGGTTTCTAATATAATAAAAATGTGTGATTTCTGGTAACAAACAGATGTACTGGAAGCCACGTTAATTCAAAGCGAGCTGCAGTGTTTGTTTCCTGTGAGCTCAGTTACTGCTAAACACATCAGTTAGTGTCCACTTACCAGCAGAAGGTCCTTGGTTCAAATCCTCAGTAAAGTACAACTCGCTGACTATAACGCAGGTTGCCAAGCCTCCTCCAAAGACGGTGAACGTGCAGGTCCTCTGGTCTCCTGCACGTCCAGCTACAGCACTGCTGTCTCCTAGGGCTACAAGAGGAGCCTTCAGCAGCGCAGCGGAGGAGGAAGATGACATTGTCAGCCAACAAAGCACAGCAGAATAACATGTAGCTGTAGTGTCTACATAGCCGTCCCTCCTGTTAAACACGCCCCACTACTGAGGAGGTGAGAACTTTACTTCTACACAGCGGATGACCAACACGGTTCCAGGCACTAAATGACGAGGCTGTGCGTCACTTGAAATGTCTACTGCTGTTTATAAAAAATGTTTTTTCTAATTAACTAACTATGAAGTTCTAACCCACTGAACTGTAATCACTTGACAGGAGTAACTGGTTATTCATAAAATCACATACCAATTGTTGCTGTTCAGTGACGTCTCCTTTCCAGTGTCATGCTAAGAATTTCTGCAAGTATAAATAAACTTCTCGTGAAAAAAAACCTCACTTGTTCACATCTCTGAGCAAAAAACTAGTCATTTTCACAAAAGCCTGAAGACACGTTTGACGTGTCATTTACTGCCTTTTCTTGCCTGCAACTCAGCATGAAAAACAGCTCACACAACTTTACTTTCTGCAAGTAAAACTGGAGAGCAACAGATCTACCTTTATGGCACCATCACCCTTACAGGTCACTCATGGCCACTGTTCTACATGAAGTAATAATACCGCAGTAAAACAGTCACTTCAACATACTGTCCTGGCACTCACATCCAGCCACAGCTTTAATTGTGGCAAATTAGAGGTTTCAGGACACTATTATCGTGTCTTAAAAGCAGGGGGCAGAATGACAGTTTACCTTCGATGCCCTTTCTGTAAACACATCCACAGCTGGGGGTCCCTGGGGGGCCAGTTTGCGGGTTGTTGCAGGGCTGCGCGGATTAATCCAGCTCCGAGGCGGGCATCCCTTTCGCCCGGCTGAAATCAATAAGCAACATTCTCTCCAGCACGACAGTCAATACCCAACACTTAAAATGTCCGAGGAAACCAAAGAACACCAATAATTGTTATTAATGCCCTGGGTTTCCGCAGGCGTGCGCTTTCAGTGTAATTCCGGTGTTGCCGACTGTCCACCGAAACAGCCCGCAGCGGAATTCTGCTCCAGGTGTATGCAAATTGGTCACAAACTCTGATGCTTTTAAAATGAACACCAGTCCTGGTTTACTACAGTGGAAAAACCACGTTTCAAATAAAGACCAAGAGTTGGCGGCCATATCTACTACCAGAGTTCATGTATTCTGCACCCGGGAGAAACACTTCCTGCTCCATCTAGTTTATAAACAACCTGCACGAAAAACTACCAACAGGAATAAGAAGCCACTTTGCAGTCACTGGCGTTTCTGCCTAAAAGCCGGTTTGCTGTTCTCACAATGTACCAAAAAAGTGTTTTTACAGTATGTCCATCTAATCCTGCCAGGGGGAAATCGGCCTTATTTAGCATATAAATTAAAGTACAGAATATGTATCGCGCATAATTAAAAGCACCCTCACGATACCTCGTCAGACTGGCTCCTCTCGCCGTCCTGCTCGTCCACTTCGGCAGCGCAGGTCCTGAAAAAGCAGCACAGTGTCTGTCACTCAAGTGTTGAGCACTAACAAAGGATGTTACCAAAATTGTTTTCCAACTGAAGCTGGGCGGGGTGTAAATGCAGCCATACCCGGCACAGCTCCCTGCAGCCTTTGATGTAATTGGGTCCCGGAAGGCGGCTCATTATATCGGGGAGCGGAGCCACAAAACAGCAGTGGGAAGAGAGGCCTCATCCCAGGCGACGCGGCGTCGAACCCGGAGCCTGTTGCTTCATCTGAGCTCCTCTGCCGGACCGGCGTTCATTAAAGGAGCTGCTGTTTACCTCATCTGTCTTACTTGCTCTTTGTATGAAGTTTGCGGTGACAGATGATCCGTTGCTGGCTGAGGGGCACGTTACCGTTAGTGGGAGGAGGGGGTGGGGGCTGTGCAGGGGGTCAGTCTCTCCCCCCACCATCCTGACACAGCGGGCCTTGCAGCGAGGAGGACTGGCCCGTGACTGCGGTTCCGGATGAGCCTGGCACAGACGTGACTTTAGGTTAATCCAGCACCTCACGGGCCCTGGCGCCGGTGAAGATCCCCCACAAAGGTGACTGCTGACACCGCCAATGAGGGACAGGACTTCCAAATGTCACGCGATGCCGGGGCTTCTTCTCATTAAATTATGGAAATGTGTGTTGCCGCCCCCAGCCTCTGTAATAAAGGGAAATACGTTTCCTCGTCACATTCACAACGCTGTCCAGTGCGCTGGGGGGGGGGGGGGGGCGGGATTAAGCCCTGAAGAAAA